>JBBPLR010000162.1:0-35464 GCA_038089915.1 Sutorius australiensis | reverse complement strand
GGTTAATAAATAGGAATGGAAGAGGGTATAACATGCGTGCAACGCATGTAGAATGGAAGCATGCACATAGCCATCAAGGCGATGTGGAATGGAAGTGAGTACATGCGCATAGCGCATGCGATCGTGGCTAGAGGGTATTGGCCCCTAAGCATATGTGCAAGATTGGATTGCAGATCCAATCGTGAACCTTATAATAATGTAAATGAGCGTATACAATACCTCGTGAAGTGCGTGTAATTGGTAGGGCTAGCCTAGACCGATAAGATAAGATCGGAGAACATAGTAACTGGTTCGCATCGAGCATCTAGTGGTACTAATGGTCCTATAGATCCTAGTAAAGTGTAGCATCAAGCTACTTAGTCATGAGCACAGTCGAGCACTAGATTGCGCAAGAATAGGGGTTAAAATGTAGACCTGTAACACCAGTCTAGTTCTCTTGGATTTCCTTGCATAAGCTGCCTGGATACTCCTCTAAGACTCCTACTATACTCAGGGCATAAGTAGCCTCCAAGCTCAAGATCAGCAAAGTCATGTGTTGGACACCCCTTGCCTATCAAGCTCAGGCATCCCAGCAAGCAGCCCATTGGCCTTAGGGGTTTGGGTCATTTCAAGCATCTCCTACCACACTGCAGAGTCCATCTGAGATCACTGTCTTGATGAGTGAACTATGGATGCCACTAAAAATTCCACATGTGACTATGATCTTGAGCAGCTTATTACAGGCATGTTTGATGGCCTAGTTTACCTCTTCTTTGGTTAAAGTTGCTCAGGTGGTGATGTGATGGGTGAAATGGTGCAGAACAACTGGCTCTACATCAGGAAGAGTTTCCCCAGCCTGATCAACCTGATCAGAAGCTTAATTGACTTAGTGTGATAAGTACTCACTGTGATCACTGTGTTAGGTACATCAATCAAAGGAAGCATAAGGATGGTACTGCTAGGCAGGATCCAGACAGGGTTGCTGCCTGTTGGCATAGTGTCTCGATGGAGGGAAATATGGTGCTGATTGGAGGGTGGATATTGCAATATGAATAGCTTGGAATTGCTGGGATTGAAGAGTAAGGCTGGATTCATAACCAAAGGGGAGATGGGGTTGTTGGGATTGAATATCTGTTTTCTGAGCAAGGCCAGATCCCTAGTTAATGTGAGGATCTTGCCACCTAAGCTGATATCATCTTCATGAGATCTCAGCAGATAGATCTGTGGTAAGTGTTAGCAATCAAATACACTAATCTACAGAACATATCTTATTTACAGGCTGGTTGGCAGACATAGTACAAGATGCCTGGGCAGAGGTTGATATCAAGGATGACTAGATTTGATATCAAAAGGAGCATGAGGCACATGAATGGATACAATGCTGAGCATACATTCATTACATTACAGAGAGTTAGGGTTCACATGTATTAGTAAAGATTTGTCAGGTTCATTCAAAGGTGTTGAGGTGACCTATTCCTGATGTCTTCATCATCACTGTTCTTGGATTCTTCCTCTGAAAAGACCCTCTCAGCTCTGCCATCCTCACCCAACTAATGTGAACCATTCAGACCAATCAAACACTGTAACTCAGCCATGTGCAATCCAGCAAGGGTTAATATGACAAGCTGTTTAACATGGGCCTTCTTGTGACACTGTTTGCTGCCTTTGTGTTTGGTTATGCCATGCATGCCAAGCGCTCAATCAAGAATATTGAGGCATGCCCCACCAATAGTGAGGTCTCCAGAATTCTGCTCATGCATCACAGACAAAAAATGCAACTGTTGTTCTGTAAATTTGATTTCTGCTGTTATGAGAGCAAGCCACAGTGTGAGGTGGTTGTAATCTGCCCATTAAAGGTGAAGTGCTGACAGTAAAACTCTGTCATGCATCACAGAAAGGGCATCAACAAACTCATTCCTGTTCTACTTAGCTGTGAGATAGTTCATTGAAACAATGACACAACATACCTCTTCTACTTCATCAATTGTTAAATTGGTGGGAGACATAATTCCAAATGATTGTGCTGCATAAAGTGGTCCCAGGAGGATTTTTCCATTCTTGGGAGTGTAAGGTTGATATTGCTGTCTCTGGGCATTGGAAAAATAGGAATTGAGAAAAGTATCCTCTCTGCCAGGGAGTCTGTACAGAGGGAGAGAGGGAGAAGACATTCTTCTGATATGTGGCTGCCTGACACAACCACTGCTGAGTGGGAATTTGGACTTGATTTGCTGAGGCTCAATGACTGGATTACTCTCATCTGGACTAGGTATAGAGGATGAAAGTGCAGACTCAGCCAACAAGGTGAGAGAAGGGCTAGTAGATGGATGGCTTGTCTCACTCTGCAGCATGCTACATACTGTTGCAGCTGGGACCAAGACACTTTTTGTTGGAGCAAGCATCTGAGTTTTATTTGTGGTCATATGCTTATTTAGAGTGTCCTCAGTCATTCATTGAGTGATGCATACCAGGGAGCATCCTTTGCTTACTAATTTGCCCCTTGATTTGTTACCACTACCATGGTCTCAACCTGCTCTTCCTTGGCACCTTGTGCTGATGGCAATCAAGGCCTCTCCAGCTCACTCCATTGCACCTGCTGGACATGCTTCCATGACCATGGGAATGATGCCCAATGAAGGTCTTCCATACCAACCTTGCTCAAGACCTCATACCTGCCCAATGGACCTCCAAAGATTGTTTCCCCCAAGTTGGCTTTGTGCTGCTCAACCCTCCTTTGTGGTCAGACTTTATGTCATGCAGAAAACACTTTTGGACTTGTGTCCATAGGTCACCCTGTCACCACCTTGCATCAAGCAACAGTGGGGTTAAAGACCCTTGGAAGTGCTTTTCATTGCTTTATTGGTCTGTCCTCTTACCCATCCACATAGGTAATCTCTCTGTTGTGCAGTGTTGATTACCTTCTTGTTATAGCACTGAATACATCCCTGCTGGCCACCAACCAAAGTAAGTGTATAGCACTAAACTTGCTCTTGTAGATTATCAACAACCCTTTTGTATAGCATGATTTCTCTCTTGTTTGAACACCAAATGCAGCACCCCTACTGGCCACCAACTGTGGCCACCTTCATGTAAATGTTACATTAATTGCACTCTCATACTAAGGATTGATAATCAAGTGTTTGCACATAGATGGCAGTGGTATTCTCTAACACCATAGGATATTCCACAGTAGTGACTATGGTGAAGATTAGCCCCTCCTAGAAGCTGAATTGATGTCACTTACTGTTGTTTTTCTTGTGCCAGGTGGTTATGCATTCTGCATGTAACCAGTAGCCACCCCCCAGCTTCATTGCCCATTTGCTTGCTCAGCAAAGCAGAACTATTCACAGATCATTTAACCCCTGTTTGAGCAGTTTCCTGATCACCTTTGTTGGCCATCAATGTCATCTAACCAAAGTAAAATCATCTTGGAGTTTCAGCATTGGAGCAGTGCCTGCAAACTGTGAGTAGCTGTGTGACTCATTTTCCAGCTCATTGACAGGCATGTCAAGCAGTCTAAATACTGAACCTTGCTAGGAATGGCATTTCAAGCCCAGTGAGTGGTCAGGTTCAGATGTATAACATGATGGAAAGTGGACATGTCAGGGAGATGTATGAAGCATGTTTGAAAGAAAAAGGTGGGATCAATCAAGAGGTACCTCAGGTGTGTGAGGTTATTAAGGGCATTGAGGATCACATGGAACTGACTGAGGCTGTTACCTCCCTCATGTAGTGTGAGGTTGATCAGATGAGGGCAGCAGCAGAGGAGCATTGCAATCATACCAGGCAGGATAGACATCCTGATGTGAAGGTAGAGGACAATCTTCAACCTCATAGTGAGTGAGCATATGAGGCTCTGTGTGTGGGTGTTGGCAAAGATGCTGATTTTTTTGTAAAGAATGAGTTTGATCCTGCACAAGAATTTCAGCTCCACAGAGGATAGTAGTTTGGAGCCCTTACCATCCCTTCATGTGATGAGCCACCCACATATACCTGGCTAGTTCATGTAGCTTTCTACTTGCTAATAAAAAAATCATCCACTCCAGCTCCTTGGGGGGATTCATCCTGTGAAGGTTGGAAGTGATGACCATAGGCAATAATGACTAGTGAACAATGGGGGATGAAGTGGACCTCTGAAATGTAAGAAAAATTCAATTCTATCCAATTGTTTCACTAGTCAGTGTCTTCTACTAGTACACCTCATGTGATGCTAAGGCAACCACTTCCATTTCCAGATGACAAGGGAGGTTTTAGTGTGGCCATGGCCATGACATTGTCTGGTAGCAATGCCAAGACAGCCACTTCCATTTGTGGGTGTAACCATGGCCAAATCATGGCATGGTATTGCCTGGCAGATTAGTAGGTTATCCCATTTAAGTCCCACTGACCCTTTGATTAGCTGACTAATCTGTTCTTGAAAGCATTGGTTGTGTGTTGTTTCCCTCCAGTCTGTCATCCTTGTCTCAGCCTGAATGATGTCTAGTGCAAATGACTCACCCTCTCAGCCCATTGACTCTACTCTTTTGATGCAACTGACATGTCTAATTGCCTCACAAGACTGTAACTTGGAATTTAACAACCACCAGAGAAAATTGCAGAGTACACTACAGTGCAGAAATAAAAAGTCAGGTGGGTGCAAGGGAGGGCAAGTATGTTTGTCCCCAGAGGTTCTGAAGGTAAGGTTGGGTGATGAAAATGGTTTGCTGAGACTGCCTGCAGTGCTGGAAAGTGGTCTGGATGATTAGGATGAAGAGAATGACTGAAAACTAAATTTCTGGACTAGAAGAAGGTCTAGGAGAAGGAAATTATATTCCAGATGAGAATGAGGTCCAGAGGACAACTCTGCTGATGCAAAGGGACTCAGAGATGATAGGAAACTGGGCAGAAGAGCACATGATTCACTGATTGATATTCTAGGAATACCAGTACAGGATTTATAGTCTGGGCATACCCAAGACTGTAACCAAGGAAGTGACAGGTACATGTGGTACATGCCTAAACACATCAGAAAGTGTTCCAAATGTCAATGGTAAGTATAAAAGAATATGCACAAACAAGATAAGGTAGATCCAAAACAAAATAGAGATATTCCAGACCAAAATGAAGGTTTTTCAGACTGGATTAGTGTTTTCCAGATCAGATTAAGTGATTTCTGGACCAGAATGAGTGATTTCCAGACTGGAATGAGTGATTTCTGGTTTGGATAAAGCATTTTGAAGTTTGGAAAGGAATAGGATCACTTCAGAACAGATGGACTGGACATAGGATACTTCAGGGCACCTAGAACACTAGAAAATAGGGGTTTATGAACATAGAGAGTGATGGCTCTCTACAACAGTCAACCACATGGACATGTGCATGTTGTCTTACATTCCTTGTCAGTGTCATTGATGGCACACTCAAGGGAGAACCACTTGTACAAGTCTTACAAGGTACTTCTACAGTGAATACCCTCCATTTGTGAGGTCCCTCAGACAGAACTTAGTGATGTTCTACAACAGGTAAGCAAATTGTTCCAAGCCTGCTTCTGGAAAAGGGCTCAAGTGACTTAGCTTGGACAAGGAGCTGACAGTGGGCACACTGATGATACCCACAGGCTGAAAGTAACAGTTGTTAACTGGCTTATGCAGAGCATCCCAAAGCTGGAGCCCTCCCTCACCACAGAGAACAAAGGTGGAAGGGGGTTTTACAATGATGTGACTGGAGGACTGCTGTGTCCAGTCAACTATGACTGATATGATGTGACATATGTGATTTCCACTCTGCTTCACCTCTCAGTGCTGACTATTTCAATGATGCAGCCATTGACAGAACATTTGCAACTTCCATTCCGACTTTCTTGTGACTGCAGAATCATGGCTGGCTTTCTTGTATGCAGGCAGCCAGTTCAACCCTGATGACAAGGGACTGTTCAAGGGTGAAATCCTGGTCAGGGTAAGTCCTTTACATGAAGACAAATTCCATCATGTTGTTTATTCTACATATATATAAGGCATTCAAAGAAATTTTCATATCTCCAACTTCCACAGAGGAGTCAGAGAATGAGATCTGCAAGTCAAGTTTATCCAGGAAACATCATCAAGGTGAAAGATAAACATGTGCCAATGTAGCCAGACTCATAGGTATAAAGACCATTCAGCCATGGGCTATAGCCTATGTTGCTTGCCAGATATGTCATCAACCCACCATGACATTGATCTCAGTGCCATGGGACTTATGAACTGTGCTAGGTCTGTTTTGCCCTGTCCTCATATGGTTCATGGGCAATTGTTGATGGTGTGTTTGACTACCATGAGTTCTATGATGCAATAGTGGAATGGTTCAAGGGGGTGGAGCATTGGAGGACCAATCAGTTGTCAATGATTTGTTGCTGTGGTGGAACAGGCAAGTCCCTGACCTGATTTGCTCAACAACTGGCACTGATTGGCAAGTTCAGGACTATATTTGGATCAACCTTCTCTTTCCAGATTGATCATGATCATTCTGCCAATAAGTCCATGGTGATGTTGCTAAAGAGGCAACATATCCCTACCAATCCCACAACTGGGCAGTAATATTTCAATGTTACAGGTCTACATTTTCACCCCTATTTCTTGCACAATCTAGCACTTGATTGCACTCACAACTAGTAGCTTGATGCTACACTTTACTAGGATCTATAGGACCACTAGATGCTTGATGTGATCCAGTTACTAAGTCCTCTGATCTTATCTTATCAGTATAGGCTAGTCCTACTGATCAAGTGCACTTCATGGGGTATTGTATACACACATTTACATTATTATAGAGTTCACAATTGGATCTGCAATCCAATCTCACACATATGTTTAGGGGCTAATTCTCCCTAGTCATGCATACATGCACTGGGCATATGTTTTCACTTCCATTCCACATAGCCTTGACAGCTATGCTCTCCATTCCATTCTACATGCATTGCATGCATGTTATACCCTCTTCCATTCCTATTTATTAACCCTTCACCTACTTGGCCAGGGTCAAATGGTGTTTGCTAATATGTAGGAATGATAGGCCTCCTCTGGACTGAGCAACTATGCCCCCTTTGCTGATAGAGATGATTGGGAGCTAGGTCAGTGGCTGATTAAAAACATCAACCAGCACAGGATCAAAGAGTACCTAAGCTTGCCAATTGTGAATGGAACAATTGCATTTTGGTGATGGAGAGGACTTTGTAGGAAAACGGCCAGGAGTAGGAATGGAAAGCGTGCGGCTAGTAGATGTACTCAGTTGTGTGCAGGGCAACAGACTAAGTGTGTTACAATTGCTCCTAGCCCCTGTCTTTTTCCTAGTAGACTCATCAATTTCTTCGCTTTTCCCATCATTGAACCTAACACTTGACCAACCATTGAACCCTTCAATTGACTCCCTGTCACCTTGACACCTTGTCACATCAGCACCTCATCACCTTGGCATCTTGTCATCTCATCACCTCAGTACCTTGTCACCTCGCCACCTTGTCACCTCGCCACCTTGTCACCTTGATTACCTTGCCACTATCATGGTGTTCCCGCATCACATTGTTACCTGACTCTGCTTCCATCTCACAGAAACCCCTTGGTAACCTTGCTACCTGTCTTCTGGTTCATCTCCGTCTCTTCTTGTAGCAACTTCCTTAGTTCGCCAAACTTCTATCTCCAACCCTGTAGCAACCACCACATGTAGCTTGTACCCTTGACCCTTCCTGACTCACCCCACCCTTGACCCTGCTTAGTCAGCACCATTCATTTAGCCTATATATCCCTTTCCCTTCCTAGCTATATCTTTAGCTTGAATCTCCCTTCCCCCCTGCGTCCTCTAGTTTCCTCCTGGCCCTCTTCCCATGGTACCGTACCCATACTAAGGGACATCTACTGTCCACTGTGTATCAATATAGTCCTCTTGCCCAGTCTCTTTGACTTGATATCAACCATATGGATCACCTTTGTCTAAAACCTAGAAAACCTATCAGGTATCAAGTCCTGGTCGTACCCCAACATGAATCTCCTTGAAGGGTAGCACAACTCACCTACCCAGTGGTTGTGTTGTAACAAAGTGTATTTACCAAGTAGATGTACTAAGTATGGGATTAGCATGATTAGGTGTGGTATAATAGAAAGCACATACCTCAGTCGCGTGCAGGGCAACAGACTGAGGTTCTCTGCTGTCAGGTGAGACACTAAATACAAGCTACTATATGTACTTGGTCATAAAAGGGAAAATGTGGGGTACAGGGTCAAGACAAAAGAAAAGGGGTGTTGTACAGTATATATGTTGTTGCAGACTGCGATGACCCTATCATAGTATGTTCCGTAGCACTAACTGAATACAAGGGGTGGTATGGGTATGGTCTGTAGAATGAAGAGGCAGTCCAATGTGCAGCAGTGCACATGCTTGCCTATTTCGACACTCCCCCTCAAGCTGCATGGAGCCCAAGCTCGGATGTGAAGTGTTTGACCTTGGGAGAGGGGAGCACTTTTATGAATGTGTCAGTGACCATTTTGCTAGTAGGGCAGAAAATTAAATGTATTTTGCTGTCATTGATTACCCAGTGAATAAAATGGAAACATATACCGATATGCTTGGTACATGCATGGTACTGGTGATCCTTGGCAAGTGTGATGGCTGACTGGTTGTCAGAAAAAATGGTTGTGGAATCAGGTATGGTGGCAAAGGTCTCAGATATAAGGGAACAAAGCCAAAGAGCTTCTTTTGTGGCATGTGTCACACCTATGTATTCACTTTCTGTAGTGGACAGTGAGATGATCTCCTGGTGCTTGGAGCTCCAGGATATGGCACCTCTGTCAATCAGGAAGGCATAACCTGATACGGCACAGCAGTCCTTGATGATGCTTCCATCCACATCTGTATAGCCTATGAGAGCCTTTTGCTCTCCTCTGTATGTTAGCCTCAATCCCTTTGTACCAGATAAGTAGCGATAGACTCTTTTTACTGCGTCCCAATGCACCTGTCCAAAATTCAACAAGAATCTGGATACCTGCAAGACAGCATACAAGATGCCCAGTCTCGTACTGAGTGCAGTGTACATGAGGGAACCGACGGCCTCTTGATATGGGATATGGCACATGGCGGCGTATTCAGTGGCAGTCAAAGGGGATTGGGAGACGCTGAGCTTGGTGGTTGGGTCCATGGGGGTCAAGATGGGTTTGAGTTCATCAAAAGTGAAATGGCGGAGGATGGTTTCAATATATGTGGATTGTAAGAGGGCAAGGGTTTGTTCCATATGGTTGTGTGTCACTTCGATCCCCAGGAGCCAATGTAGCTCACCTAGATCTGTCACTTCGATGAAGCAGCTGAGATCTTTCTTTATGGCATTCATGAGCTCAAGCACAGTGGTGGCAATGGTGTAGTCATCTACATGTACAATGATGATGGTGAGCATGTTGTCTGTCTGCTTGATGAACATGGCTTGGTCAACTTCACACTGCCTGAAAAGAAGCCTTGTCACTAATATTTCCACCAGGCATTGGTACCAGTGGCAACCACTCTGTTTCAAACTGTACAGGGTTTTGTGCAGGTGACATATGCAGTGCAGGTGGTTTGGATCAGCATATCTGGGTGGCTGATGCATGTAGATTACCTTGTTGTTGTTTAGTTTTCCATTTAGGTATGTGCCCTTTATGTCAACTTGGTGGAGTTCGAGGTCTTGGTGCATGGCAAGGGCAAGGACAGTGTGGATGGAGGCAAGTTTGGTGATGGGGGTGTATGTGTCAAAGTAGTCGACACCTGGGACCTGCAAGAAACCTTGAGCTACAAAGTGTGCCTTGTAGCACACAATGTGACTGGCAGCATCCTTCTTCATGCAAAAGACCCACTTCAATTCTATGATGTTAGCTCCAGGTGGGGGGTCAACTAGTCCTCATGTGCTCACCTTATCAAGCATGTCTAGCTCCTCACAAATCCCTTGTTTCCATTTCAGCCAGTCTGGACAACAGCATGCTTCAGTGAGCATGGCTGGTTCAAGCACTTTGGCTGTAGCAGTACCCTGGTCAATGAGCATAGTTAGTTCTCATTTGTCAAAGTCCTGACTGTACCGTTCGTTTATGGCCGCAAGGATTTGTTTGCTTGCGCTGATGCCTTTAAAGATAGTGGGCCCAGGGGGCGCTGGTTCTGGGTCATCTGGGATGAATGCTGGGATTTGGATGCTGTGGGGGATGGTGGTAGAGGCAGCTTTGCCACTGATGATGTTGAGGACTTGTTAACTGGGTTTGCGGATGTGCTGGGGTTGAGGGTCTGGTTTGTCAGGAGTTGCCAGCTCAGCTGGGGTGGTGGCTGACATGTTTGCTGGCACAGGTCTGGGCTGTGTGGCATGAGGCACAATGGTGCCTTTAGCCAGTGGCAGTACACTGTTGCCAGGAATGTGCTGCTGTGCTAAGGTGCCATCACCTATTGGGGTCTCATTCTCCCCCTTGATGACACTAGGCGCAGCATTGAAGACCTCACACTCCATGATCACAGTCCTTGTCTTGGGCCAGTATACATGGCAGGTGTATTCAGTACAGTCATCAATGCCAACCCATCACCCTGGCTCGACTTGTCCATCCAACTTTGAGCCCTTGCCAGTTTTAACATGGACCATGGCTCACCATTCACACATGCCACTCATATTGGGTGTGCATCCCATTGTGAGCTCATACAGCGATTTGCTGCTCAAGACATTTGTAGGTAGGTGGTTCTTTAATCAGACAACATGTCTAGCTGCCTTGCCCCATAGGTATTTCAGCAGTCCACTGGCATGCAGAAGTGTACACACACATTCCAGGATTGTGTGGTTGAGCTGTTCAGCGACACCGTTGTGCTGTGGGGTGTCGTGTGCCATAAAACACTGCACAGTACCCTGCTTCTCAAGGTATAGTAGGAATTGTTTCCCCTGGTACTCTCCCCCTTGGTCTGAATGGAGTAACTTTATTTTTGCAGCAAGTTGACAGTCGAGCCATGCCTCAAATCCACAGTAAGCATTGAAAGTATCACTTTTCTGATGAATTAGGTAGATGTGTGTCAGATGTGTGTGGTTGTCCATGAAGGTGATGTAGTAGCATCATCCTCCGATCATTGTGACTGGTGCTGGACCCCAAATGTCTGTGTACATGATGTCACCAAGTTTATCAGCACACAGTCCCTGGCACACTTTCACTATGGGCTTGCGTGTTGCCTTGCCATAGATACATGATTCGCAGTGAGTGCTTTCACTTTCATTTGGGCAATATTTCAGTCCGCTGACTAGACCCTTCTCAGCTAGTTCATGCACAGTAGATGGTGCAATATGCCCCAAATGGCAGTGCAGTTCCATTACAGTGACTTGTTCATCAGCAACTGCAGCATGGTCACACTTGTGCACTACTCGATACTGTTACAGGTCTACATCTTGACCCCTATTCTTGTGCAATCTAGCGCTCGACTGCGCTCATGACTAAGTAGCTTGATGCTACACTTTACTAGGATCTATAGGACCACTAGTGCCACTAGACGCTCGATGCAATCCAGTCACTATGTCCTCTGATCTTATCTTATTGGTCTAGGATAGTCCTACCGATTATACGCATTACACGAGGTATTGTATACACTCGTTTACTTTATTATAGAGTTCTCAATTGGATCTGCGATCCAATCTCGCACATATGCTCAGGGGCTATTACCCTCTGACCATGATCACATGTGCTACGCGCATGTATTCACTTCCATTCCACATCGCCTCGATGGCTATGTGTGTTACACTTGGCCCGAGTAGGGTCGAGTGTAGCCTTGAGTTTGCGACGAAGGTTCTAGTGAGGCGTTGCTAGCCGTATGCCCCTTCAACTGCGGTGAAGGTTGGATAGATAGTGGACTTAGAGGTCTCCCCTTTGAAGGGTGGTTCTCGAGTGGTGAAGCTGGGACGAAGAGGATACGATTCAAGGAGAACTAGCTTGAGAGTTACATGACAAGCCTAGCTAGCTTATATAGGGAAAAGACGGGTAATCAATCGAGGGCAAGGTTATGGAAAGTCCCCGACTGCGGAAGGCAGTGTGGAAGAAGTAGGAGGCGGAGATGAAGGCTGCGGAAGGCAGTGTGGAAGAAGTACGGATGGTAACTAAGTGGAGAGATCAGATCACGAAGCTACACAAGAGAATAGCTTTGGGAGGGAATAGTCCGAGGAAGAAAGAAGAAACGAGAAAGGATGGAGAAACAAGCTGACAAGTCCGGGGTGAGTCGTAACATCGAGGATATGCTTGCCAGCGGCTTCCTTACACCACTTGAGAACATGGTCAAAAAAGAACTTGTGGCAGGTATGAAGGATCTCGCCCGTCAAAAAGTGCGCCGGGTCAGCAAACCTCCAGTCCCTCCAAAAAGGTTGATGTACGCCTGATAATTTCTTGGCTTTGGCTGCTTTCTGAAATGGTACGACGTCCCATGGATCAATGCACTCGCATAGCCCGATGATTTGCTGCAGTGTGTATGCGCCAGTTCATGAGCTGCGGGATACATCATCACCGAACTCGGACAGTTCTGCTGTGGTGACAGGAGAGGCACTCTTAGCGACACATGAGACCAGCTGTTGTTCGGGTAGATCTGCGATATATGAGACGAGCGGGGTGAAACAATTTCGGGTGCAGCCAGTTGGGTCGGTGAGAAAAGCGCCACGTTCCGCGACCTTCTTTAGAGACTCGAAAATGATGTCCATACATCGGTGAAAAAGGCGGGATTCGAGAATTGTTTGAAAATCAGGATGAACTTCAAAGTTGGGGATGGGAATAAAACCAACACAACGCCAGGCATGAGACGATGCTTGCATCCTCACATCTGACTGGATGTTGCCTATCGTAACGAAGACCGGGTGCATCTCCAGCCCTCCTGTGTGTCTCATCATGGGGGTTTTATCTGACGCAATGATGATGGGGATAATGGTTGCGCCATCAGGAAGCTGGACCTGGGTGATAACGAAGATGGGTGATGAGGACTGAGCATCAGGCTCATTCAACTTACACTCACTTGAATGTCAAACGCACGAGTACCCGTAAAGAATTCGCTATACTCTCGTTCCGCTCCTCGGAAGACCATGTGCGGGTCATAGGTCATGTGGTTTGCGAAAATCGGATTAGATAAGAGGTCCTCGACGACCTCAAGCGCATCCCGCCATATGAGTCGAATAGGATGTGTGGTTTTGTAGCCCTCGAAATCCATCGTAGTTGCACGCCACTGTGGGCCATGAGGCAAGGTTCCGATCCACCCCAACAACTGATTGGCTGACTTGAATGACGGCCGAGGCCGAGTATCGAACTAAGAAGGTTAGCACTCGTACTAGCAGTTGAAGTCATCCGATTAACTCACCCATCCGAGCTTCAAAAACTGATTCATCTCTGCCTGCGTGTGATTCAATGCAAGGAATTTCGCCAGCTCCCATTCGCCCTCATCCATAAATGGGTAATACGGTTGATGTTGGCGCTGCCTTTCATATTCGTTGGCCCTCATACGGTCAAGGAGAGTTTCACCCCCATTGTAGAGGTACCCGGAGTTTGGGCAATATTGACCTGAAACATTGTCTTCCCCGAGCCCTCGCATAAAGGCAGGTGGTACAGGGACCTGTATGTTACCCTCGTTGCTTTGGTTGACGGGATTCATGTTGTGGGAGACAACTCAGGAGTTCAGCTGTTGCTTGCGCGGAATTCTCCCAAGTCATTCACATTCTGATAGGAACTCCGATACAGCTACCACAACGCTCATGACTTTGCCCCCGAGTGCCTGATAACATCTAAACTATGACCAGCCCCTCGAGTTCCATTACACCTTCGATTCCTCGGCTTTCATCATCCGTCGACTCCTCATCCGAACCTAGTCCACAGACCGAATTCTCAGTGCCACTCTTCGTCCGTCCAGATATGCTGTTTTCACCCTCACGCAAGCGCCCAAGCCACCTGCATGAAGGAGACCAAGGAGGAATGCTGAGTGCACAGTTACCAACCGAGAGGATTCTTTTACAACACGAGTCACCCCCTTCCTCTCCCGTTTACAGCCCGAGCCCCTCTGCTAGGAGGCGCACCTTAGAGGCTCAAAACCTTATGCGCAGCAAGTACCATCCATACAGACAGCGAGCAGCCTTCTCTCCTCTAGAGCTCCGCTTTACTGCAAGGACCATAGGTCGATCATCACATAGTGATATGGCACTGGAAGATGTGCATGAGGTAAGTTATCGTCGTACACACGACACCGTTAATTTCTCAGCTCATGGAATATAAGGGACATGATATTCTATACCGCGGTCTGTCACAGTTGTCCGACAAAGTGCTTGTCAAAGCAATCCAAGCGAAGCATGCGTTTCGTGACTGCATACTGCAACGGGTCACTCAGACCAAGGCAGAGATAGAGTCTACTGAGCGTTACAGGGATTTACTATCCGAGATCTGTGTGGAACATCAAGATATCCTGGCTACCGCAGAATCACAATTGGCGCTAATGAGGCGAATCTTTGATGGATGTGACCTTCAAGACACAAAAGACGATGTAGCTTACTATCATGCCGTTTATGCGGATGAACTTGTTGCATTCACAATTGCGGATGCCCAGGTAGACCAGATGAACCGGTTCGTAGCTGAGGAGAGGTCTTCTTTGGGACACAAAAGTGATGGGGATAGCAACGCTTCATCTCCGTCTCATTCTGACACCAATGGGGGGGTTACTGACAAAGAACCTTTTACTGGATTACTTTCTTCGGATGACAATGCATTCGACGACTAATGGTGAGTTCTTGTATCGATCATACGAATATATACTGATGCGCTGATAGAGAGATTTGAATTTCGGCCGTCTCCGCACAACTTCCTTTTATTATCATGCGTTATGTATTCTTCCCGCTGTAGCTTTGAATCAGAGTTGTTCCTACCGTTTTTGTCATGCGCCTTGTTGGCTGTGCTCAGTCATCGTCAGAAGCTTCCTAACCACCATGAGACGCAGGCCGAACAGCAACAGGGTGAGTCCGCTCCCTCCAACAAAGTCCAACACTAATATCTTCAACAGAACTTTCCAAGACCCACGGCAGGCTCGAACCTCAATCCCAGCGGAAATGATATTAGTACCCAGCTCCACCTCAGCGGCGAACGACCTCAAGATTCAACATTTATGCATCCGATGTCGGCCAATCCCCATCAGTTCCAATTAGACGAGTATCGCAACACACGATCACACATCGATCCTTCCGCCAGCAGTTCCACAGGACCTGGTTACACCCAGGCGACGCCAAGCAGTTATGCAGGATCGGGGCCCTACGACAGTTACACATACGATCAGCCATCAACGTATCAGGATCCGTCACAGCAGGCACCTAGCGCATTGAGCGCCACTAGTGTCACGCCGACATTGACCCCTCCTTATTCCATCTACTCTCCGATGAGCGTGATCAACATGGATGGCCACCCATTCCCTAACATACTTGGGAACGCTACACAAGCCACTGCTCCGAATCGTCCAGGTATCCGTATCGCAAGTAGATACACTGATTCCCTAACAGTCATTCGTGTGAGGTCTAGTATATCCATGTGTTCGCATTAACCTGATTGTACTCTAGGCACGTGGAGAACCACAAGATATTCATCGACCACAACGTCAGCGTCGTGTTGCGATGCCCGCTACTCCCCCAGTACCCCCTCAAGCGTTGCCCTCCGAGTCCATCATCATGCCTGCAATTCCCAGCACAAGCACCCTGCCGAATATTCCGGTGAACTCGGTCACGCTAAGCAAACAAGAAAAGGCTCAAGTATTAGAAATTGCCCGAAAGGAAATTAAGCGGTACATGTTCACCATCGAGGCTATCCCACTCAAGAATGTACGTGTCGAACAAGTGAAGATTATGATTCAGGCTGCCACAGTTGCGGTCATCGGGCAAGGTATTCCTTTATCACGCTCGTCTGTGCATTCTAACGTGTCCTTACAAAGTGTCCCATGACTCCCTTGGGCTGGACAATGAGGTTTGTGCAACGATGACAGCAGTGTGCCGCCTTTTCAAACAGTACGCGCTTTGTCGAGTCCAGCGCGACTACGGCCTCCGGCTTCCCTTACAGAGTACGGAGTCTGAAGCCGAACACAAGCGCTCCGAGGTCAAATGGCTACTAACGGATTTGACATACTTGAAGGTCTTCCGGCCCGTAAGTATTCATTTTCCTGACAACATAATGTACTTATTTGTTTGACTAGGCTGCCACTGAAAACGATCCTTACGCTTTTACTGAACACTTGTTTGATTTTCACCTCTTCGCAGACATCGTTATCGATGTCTTGTTTCTCACCCCCGGCAAGCTTTTCAGGCTCATCAATGACGATAAGCTCGACCAAGTCTTTGGCCTTGCCGGCACCGCGATCCACGCAGCCCTCAACGATTACAGTGAGGGCACTTACAACGAAATGCCTGTCCAAACGGACCTATGGCGAGGGCCGTACCAAGAAGTTATGCATGCGATCATGCTATTGCGGCAAACTGCAGCTGGGAGCGAGTCATTAGACAATATGCAGAGCGCAATGATCCAGTGGGGACATGCACTCTTGGGCTCAGAATCTCTATAGTATGTGCTGTACTAGCCGATAACACAATTCTATTATCTACACATCGCATGTGCAATCTTGACTGTTATCCTACCTGAGTGACACAGGGCTACGGTGAAGGGTCCAAAACGTAAAGGCCCTGGCCTATTCCACATCGGATGTCCCAGAACTCTCGAAAACGCGGCATTTTCGCACTTTCGGTTTACAGATGTAGACACACAGCGGCGGGGACGTAATATTTCGGGTATTGCCGGGGCAGTTGGAAGCCCTGTTAGGTCATTTTCGTCTCGACAAGGAACCCATCCTTAAAGGGGTTTAAAAGTGCCGAGATCTAGTGCCTGAGGTGGTTGTGCTCGAGTCTCGCTTCGCCGCAAAACCATACTTTGCCCGAGTGACGTGTACCGTAAGGAGTTAAGTGACATTTGCTGATACTTATGGCTGCTGACTGAATCCATGATGGGCGCTGATAACCTTCAAACACCGCTGATGCAACTTGACCCTGGACTGACTCGAAACAGGCTATTTATAGGCATGCTATGATCTTAGTCCCAGTGCACCTTCCAGTGGGGCCAAGCTTGTAGCATCAATTTATGTGTGTTCGCTTTGGCCAATACAAGGTTTGGTTGAAGCACCACAGAAATTGCCACGTCAAGCGGGTTACAGGCAGGCCTCAATCGTGTCTCGGTCCCGGTTTTACATATGTACTTATGTGGCCTATTACGATACAGGTACATCCTGTGTCAGTTTGCCAGGGTTTGGATATACCGACCCCGGTAGGTGTTCCTTCGTCCTCAGCGCCCCACCATCTGGCTACGAGCCCAAGCCATTTTTCTATGTGGTTCGTCAATGTCGCACTCCATCCTTGACCATAGGGACCTTCCTACATTGGAATACATTGTTACGCAGGTCTTCTTCCCTCTGAAATTCCCAGATGCAGACGATAATAACATTCACAACAATTATGCTCTGGCCGCAGCTACTGCCTCTGCTGGGCTTATCTACGCGGGCCGCACCGACGGTGCTGCTCTGCCTCAGTGGGACCACATCTCAACGATGTTGGGCAATCTGCGGGCCGCCATTCAGTTTAACCTGGACCGCTCTTGGACCATTTCCCAGCTCAGCCGCATGAATGTAGGAGGTAAGCTTTCAGGCCCTTAAGGTATCCGGGAAACTCACAGAATCCAGATACCCTCACATTCCTTATCCGGGCTCAAAATGCGGCAGTCATCTTCAGAAAGCAGAAAGATGTCACCGTCTTCGAGTCATTTGAGGTATCCCCAACGGCCAAGGCCGTGATGGCTGCGCAAGGAAAACTCGTCTGCTCGTATCCTGGGCCAGCAATCGATATTCCTAATGACATGTTCCAAGACGAAAACTTTGTCTCCGGATTAGTCGATTTCCTCGTTCACATGGACCAGGATATCCTTGGTGCTCCCCTACAAAGTCGAGAAGTTCGGACTGCTGTCGAAATCGAGGGTAACACCCACCCGCGTTATATCACCGAGTTGCTTACCGGCATCTTGAGAAGCGTCGGTCGCCCTGCCAACATCATCCGCGTTAGCAAGCGTGTGGGTGACGAGAGTTCACGGAGCTGGCGGCGCTCGCCAGTCTGGCTTTTTATCAGAGTTTCTCTTCAGACATCCTTGGAGCGGTCAAACCTCGGGCTCCGTACCTACAAAGAATTCCTGCTATTTTTCATGTGTTGCCTTGCACTGGAAGAAATCTCTGCCGACCTTCCCAATCATTTGCTTCAATGCATGTCAGTCAAAATCAGCCGACGCCTACGAAAGCTGGGCTCTTCCGCACCAGACTGGCTGTCCAACACTGCGTTGGAGGCGTGCAAGTTCATCGGGTCAACACTCGAGAAGAGGTGGGGCCAGGTACAGGCCGCTCAATGTATTCCCCAAGTTTGGAATCCCTCTCGGTTCAATGCAGTCCAGGACAGTCAGCTGTCGCTCTTGAAGAGTGGTGATTATCTTCGAAGTGCTCTTGCCAATCACAGCACCACTCTCCCTAACACTCCCTTCACCCTCGAACATCGTCCTCGTTGCTCTCTTGATGATTTTCTGTCCTCCGATGGAATCTTCAAAGAGGCATATCATACGGAGCCGCATGTTGCTCTCTATGACGTCGAGTGTGCAGTTGAACGGGGTATCGACGCTTGGGTTGATAGAGCCGGGAACAGCGATGAAGCATGTGTAAAACTGGGGGCCTTAGCGAACAAATACTCCTTGAGCGCATTGGAAACGTATGGTACCAATCCGGAACTCCTGTCGGTCATGCTATTGACCGCGATTGAGCTTTGGGTCGCGCTCGACAAAATAGCTATCAAGGCAATTCCCATGCTCGCAGACTACTCTCCGGAGATCCCGACGAGTTTACTGGAGAACATGTTACTTTCCAAGTCTGGGAATCTCTCCCGTCTGGGGCTCACACATCAATATCTCTCTAATCGCTACTCTCAATCACAAAGCCGGTGGTCAGTTTTTTCTCCATCAATCAAGGAGGACAGTTTTTCGGTCCGTTTTTACAGAGGCTCGTCGCATCTTCAGCGTCTCAAGGCTAGAATAGAGGGAGTTGCGCAGCGCGAGGTTCATGAAAAGGTCGTTGAACTCGAGAGGGAGAACGCTCGTCATGCAGAGCTTCGAGAACTGGCCGCTAGAACCGAACATCAAGGCTTCATCAACGAGAAGGGGCATCGCAATCGCTGCAAAAAGTGTCACCTCGAAAGTGAACTTGGGAGCATGGTAATAACCATCCACGAGTGGCCGTTGCCGCCCGAGAGACTCCACGCTGAGGCTGTCGTGTTCGAATTAGATTGCCCCATCTCCTTCAACATGTGGCGCGCTGCTACGCTTCATCTTTTGGTTGATCTTTGTTCGCCGTCGGTTGATCCAAAACACACGTCCATACGGCTTGAAGAATATACTGCGTTGAAGCCATACCTCGTTCTGCACCCAAGGTCACGGATTACTCTCGCTTCTGACACGCAACCATTCGTTGCCCGAAAAAGCAAAACGCGCATTCCTACCAAGCAGAGTGCGATTTGTGTCAGAAATGGGCTGAACTTCTACGGCTTTGATAAACGTGCCCGTATCCCTATTTCACAGGCATTGGGTCGTGTCGACATCAGGAAGTATTGCACGTACCAGCTCCAAAGTGGGCCATATCACAATTTGCAGAAGTATGTGGGTGCCACGTCTCACACGTCAAACGAAATCATGGCAAACCAAGCCGACTGCCACAAGGACCTTTCCGTACACGAATTTATAGCATTCGGTCACCTTCGCAGTGGCGGGCTGCTCCAATGGTTCAATATCCTGCGAGAGTTCCGGGCTCGATCACTGAGCTTCCGTCGCGCCGAAGTCCATTTTCTGCTCGCTCAGGCATCTTCTCAGGCTGGGCCATTTGTGGACGAGGGATGGGCGTGGCATGATGAAATCCGGCAACCCCCCTTTTGTTATGCGCTTTTGGGGGAGTTCGAGAGCCTCATGCGGGATATCGAAACGAACTGGTTGGGGGCGGTGACGATGGATACTATTTCATTTCTGCTCCGTCGTCTACTTGCCTCCAGTCCCAGTGAAGGCGTTATGGAGAAAGTGGTCGAGCTCCTCCGCATCGCCCGTGGCAAGGTATTCTCATGGGTACAAGACCTATGGGCTAATCTCGCGACCAAACCGGAGGATGAAGAGCTGCGCGGGCTTCTACGGGATGCCGCCGCCATTTGTCGAGGCACGGTCGACGTGGACCCATCCATCATCCGAGGGCTTCTTCATTCAGCAGAAGATATCGAAGCCCTACTCTCTTCCGCTGTGTTAATCCACGACCACACGCCAAGCAAAGTTTCTTCTCTCTCCCCATACTCGCAACTACTCCTCGATCGAGATCGCCGTGTCTCGCTGGCTCTGGAAAGTGTTCTCAGTGAAGACATCCGGGCTGACTCGATCATTAACGAGGGTATGAACCTAGCGATTCGCAAAGTTTGGCCTCATTATCGTCGAGATTCGGAGTGGATCCCATTGCAAGGTCCAAATTCACGCTGGGTCACTTGCGCGACTGCAGCAAAAGAGGACCAGTTGTCGCAAGTAGTGCATTTTAATTTGCTGGATGGTTCACTTCTAGTCAATGGGAAACCCCTTGGGAGATTACCACGAGAAATCCAGAAGCATCCACTATACAATCTAATATTTGGCGAGGTATGTTGCCCCGTACAGTGCGACACACTGGCAGATTAGTGATCACGCATGCAGAGCGTCCTCGATATCCTTCCCAGTGATCTGCCAGGGATGGTGTATGCTACGCGGGACATGGTGTACGGCCATCAGGTGAGCGCACTTTCAAGTGTAACGATAAACCATATAATCTCGAGGGCTCAAATGGCATGTCTAGGTACACTTCTCTCTCAGAAACGGGGGCCGCGATCTCGTAATACAAGCGAGAGTTTCCTCCAAGTCGGAAACCATTGAGCTCATCCCTCAAGAAAAGTTGGAGGGAGACCTCCCAAGAGTACTGATTAAAGGCCACGCTCACTGGCTAAACCTCTCTACTTCCATCATGGTGATTCGCCCACTTGATAACCTCTGGCAGGGTTCATCGGAGAACTGGGAGATGAACTGTGCTCTCAGACCATATCGTATGTGCAGGGGCCGCGAGCGCCTGATAGACATTCAAAGCAGATCCTGGACAATGATTTCGGGTCTCTTGAAGCCACTTGAGATCCCACAAAACCTCCTTGTCACCGCGTCCACGGCCAACTCTGACCAATCTTCATGGTCATTGCAAGTTTCCCTACCTCGCTACCGCCTATCTTTTTATGTTGATCAGGACGGAGACCTCCAATCCCACAATATCCGGGGCATGGTTTATGACAAGAACCAATCCATCGGGACCCTGTTCGGGTTGTTCAACAGACTCGTACTCCGCCCAAAGCCCAAAGGAAATGTCGACGCCGACAAACTTGTCCCGCGGTGTGTTGTCATTCCCGAGGGCGATGTTTCGTCCAAGATAGATGGCCACCACGTCCGTGTCAACGTCGATATCTCTAACCCTGCACATCAGCAGTTCACGTACCAGATCTATAGGATCGATACCGACTTGGGTTGCTTGACGGGAAATGGAAGCCTGACGAGCAAGCTGTATTGTGCTTTTCTGCATGCGGTAACCAGTGGATGTGGCACCGATCTGCTTACAGGCAGGTCGGGAGCAGAGGAAGCGCTGTCTTTACTTCAGTCAGCTAGCTGCAAGTCAATCATGAAGTTCACTTTTTACGACGCGGAGCTGCTTAGCTGGATTGCATCTGTGGGCCACCCCCCCTTCCGCATGTCGCACTCGACAACCGGGCAGAAGGCAGAGCGGTACCGGCTTCCAGACAATTCTCAGTATTTCTCGGAACTGCACCTCGCTTCCACAGAAATCAAGGAACACGTTGAAAATGTGCAATTACTCCACGAAGGTCAACCGAGCATGTTGTTCGAAAGGTTTCCGTCTTACGATGGTCACACACTCCAGCGCAGTGCGCGACGAGCCGCGTATCTATTTCCATCCGAATATTCTGCGCAGCCTCACCGGACAAATGCAGATGTATGGTACCCCTCCAGAGACTTAGTGCAGGATGGCTCAAGAGAGCACCATGCCTACATTGTGGCAACTGCCGTTTTCCATCGGACCGCCAACAAAATTGCTCCAGATAATGTGCTGGGCATCATAGAATCGCGGAAGGGGACTGTGAAAGGGGATGCCAGGCTGTCTCTCCGATATGACAAATCATGGTTGGCTCCCGATCTTCCAACCATTTGGCTGACAACGTACAAGCTTCTACGGCGAAGTGATGAGGGGAAATGGTCCCAGCTGCTTTTCTCGCTCCCAGCGATGGCTTACTTTTCCCCAGAGCTTGCCCGCCTCGTCCCCGCGTTCATAGCTTTTGCGGCGGACCCGCGGTTCAGTTCTGAGGACCCACCAAACTATGACTCTTACACCTTGGCAGAAGGATATCACCCTTCTGCGACCACCTTGCGAGGCTACATTTCCAGTTGCGCCCACCCCTTCGAAGATAGCCCCGAAAGTACAGCTCCTGCTCAACCCGGAGAAAGTGCCGAGGAATGGGAAGAACGCCGACACAAAATGTTCAATGAGAGACTAAAGTTGGACGCTGATGCAACGGTCGAATGGCTGATGAGTACCTGGCCGTGCGAAACCCCCTCGCAATGCACGCTCCGACCTGACTCGTATAACGTGGTGCGTTTAACATCCATGATCCAGAAACACTTCTCCAGAAGATACCGCAATCTCAAACTCAAAGAGCATTTCGCCCGCGTCCAGAACATTCTGAAAATGACTCATATCGAGGCCTTCCCAACTCCCACTTACTCATTCAGTACTGCAAAAAGCATCCCATCCCGCCCCCCGTGGTCGCTCACGATGGAGCAACTACTGACCAGACCCGTGCCATCGTTGCAAGCACACGATAGATTGCCCCGACACGCTGCTGACACTGGGCGCACCTCATCATCTGATCTCGAATCGCTGCATCAATTGATTGACACAGCTGAGGACACGGTAGTCCCATTCCAACAGCAATACGTCTCGGCCCTCCGCACTAGCGTAGAATTCTTTGAAAGGGAGACGTCCTCTACAGCCCAAAGAGCTACGGACCTACCTACTGCCGAGACCCTTCTGGATCACTATGATCAGTGCAGAGCCAACTACACCAAGAATCTTGGCCATCTGAAACAACATATGGGCCCGAAAAGCCAGAGTGAAATAGCTCTCGAGCAGTCAGGTCAGTGGCCACGGATCACCCCACATGCACTTTTCCGGTCCCTCGCATCCAATTCACCTATCGTACTCTCCGATGACTGGAAGAGATGTCTCATACAGTTGATCCTACTCGCGCTCGAACTACAGCGTGCGCGAAGGCTACTTCGGCTACATCTCTACAACCTTCATGAGGAACTCCACAGGGAACTACAGAATGAAGGGTGTGACGGGTGGAGCGCAGAGTTGCATCCAGACTGGCTGCTAATTCAGGTGTGCTCCCCATATACATGACTGTGTATGTGTGCTGACGCCGTAATAGCTGCAAGGTGACTTTTTGGTTCGTCGCGTTCAAGCGGACGTTGCAAACGAGATGATCGCTCCGCGCTCGGGCAACAATACGGCCATGCAGCTCAATATGGGCGAGGGGAAATCATCTGTGATTATCCCCATCATCGTCGCTGTTCTTGCGGATGGAAATCAGCTTGTCCGTGTCATCGTCCCTAAAGCGTTGGTGACTCAGACATTCCATGTTCTTGCGGATCGCCTTGGTGGATTCGTCAACAGACGCGCATACTTCCTTCCATTCTCACGTTCACTCAAAGTCGATGATCAGAAGGTGGCCGTTATCCACAAGCTGATGTCGCAGTGCATGAAGGAACGCGGAGTTCTGGTTATCCAGCCAGAACACATCTTATCGCTCAAGCTGGTGAGCGTAGAGAAGCAGCTCCCTCAGGCGTCAGATAATCGACTGGCAAAGGCATTGCTAAACCTTCAAAAGTGGCTGCATACTTATTCACGAGACATTCTGGACGAGAGCGACGAAATCCTTCACGTCAGGTTTCAATTAGTACACACAATCGGCGACCAACAACACATCCAAGGCTTCCCTGGACGATGGACCATAACCCAGCAAGTTCTCCGTCTCGTGGGTAACCACGCGTCTACCCTTCAGCAACACTTCCAACACAGGGTAGAACACGACTTGGAGCAGGTTTCGTCAGGATCATTCCGTCACCTTCGTATCTTGCACGCAGACGCTGGCCAACAGCTGGTCCTATGGCTCGTGGAAGATATTATGAATGGCCTACTTCCGAACCTCAGCTTTGCACAGCTTCCCTTGGACCTCATGGATACAGTTCGAAAGTTCATATCGTGCAGGAACGTCACTTCCGAAATTTTCCAGAGGCTTGAGGAGTACGCTCAGCAAACCCCATTGTGGGATCGCCTTCTCCTTCTCCGTGGCCTCTTGGCCACTGGCATTCTTTTATTTGCTTTCACAGAGCGACGGTGGCGGGTAGACTATGGTCTTGCCCCATCGCGCACGATGCTCGCGGTCCCATATAGAGCGAAAGATGTCCCAGCGCAAAGGGCCGAATTTGGTCATCCGGATGTCGCCATCGTCCTCACTTGCTTATCGTATTACTACGGTGGTCTCAACGAAGAACAGCTCAGAGTCTCTTTTGAAATTTTGCTGAAACAGGATGACCCGTCCTTGGACTATGATCTCTGGATTCGAGACTGCCCTGACGTGCCAGACAATCTGCGGACCATAAGCGGCATCAACATCAAGTCGACAGAACTGTGGAAAGGATCTCTGGTTCCTCTTTTTTCGCGGAATCAAGCGACAGTCGACTTCTACCTTTCTAATGTTGTGTTTCCGAAGGAAGCCAAAGAGTTTCCATCTAAATTGTCATGTTCCGGTTGGGATTTGGCAGAGAAGAAAGAGCGTCTAGTAACCGGTTAGTCGAAGATTAACTCATCCGATCGTCGAGCCAGCTGAAGGTCATTTTAGGATTTTCCGGGACGAACGATGGCCAATATCTACTACCCGTGCCCATCAGTCAACGCGACCCCGACCATCAGCAAGGGACGAACGCGAAGGTTCTATCATATCTCCTGAGGCCGGAGAACAAACGTTACATGTGTACAGCAAAAGAAGGCGGCGAGCGGCGAGGTACACGCGAGTTCCTTGAGCTCCTAGTTGATCAGAAACCCGAGATCCGAGTGCTGTTGGACGTCGGTGCTCAAATGCTCGATCTACAGAACGACGAACTGGCTGCAGCATGGCTAAGCTTGAGTAAAGAGGCTTCCGCCGCCATCTATTTCAACGGGGATGATGAACTGACAGTACGAACACGCGACGGAATCACCCAACTTCTGAGATCATCCCCCTTTGCGCAACAGTTGGACCAATGTGTCGTCTATCTCGATGATGCTCATACACGTGGTACGGACATTAAGTTTCCACGTGGATTCCGCGCTGCCGTGACGCTGGGGCCGAAGGTCACCAAAGATCGACTGGCTCAAGGTATGCATGACTTGCATCGGCTCATTCCAATGACCTGAATGTTTTTCACTCAAAGGTTGTATGCGGATGCGCCAACTCGGCCATGGACATTCAATCATGTTTTTCGCACCTCTCGAAGTTGATCGAAGTATCCGCTCCATTGCTGGAAAAGACGGAGACCCTTCAGAGACAATTGAAAGCTTGGATATCCTACACTGGGCGATACGTGGGTCATGCGATGACATTCAACAGCGGGCGCCATCTTGGGCGCAACAGGGGATCAATCACATATCCCGATGCACTGCTTGGACCAACTTCAGCGGACGGCGAACTCTCTCGGAAGAACTTTCAGAAAAATGGCTCCAGCGGGAGGCCAAAAAACTGGAAGAGCTGTACGGGCGCCACGATACTTCAAGTTCTCCTATGTTGGGTGATCCAGAGATTTGTAGCCGTTGCGAAGAGCTCGGGGTTGTGGCTGTCCGCGATGTGGACATGGACGAAGAACAAGAACGAGAGGTTATCCATGAAGCTGAGCACGAACCCCAAGTGGAACGACCGCCGAGAGCGCAACCAGCGAGCCACTCTATCCATGAAGATGTCATCTCCTTCGTAACGACAGGCGTCCTTCCCACAAATACCAGTGTTTTTCGTCCAGTTTTCGAAACGCTCGGCACGACCAGCGCAGCTACCGACGAGGCATATGTTTGGAGCCGACATATATTGGCAACGGCGGACTTTCAGAAGGCAGTCAGTTTGTCGAAAAAGTTGGACGGGTACTTACGCCCTGTCCAGTGGGTCATATCTGGGGAAAGCGATGACGGCGATGTGGTACTCGTCATTTTAAGCCCCTATGAAGCCAACCGCTTGCTCCCATACATCAGGTCGCACGACAATGCTCACCTCCATGTGTACACACCCCGCGTTACCAAGTCCATGAAATCATGTGACGACCTCGCCTTGTACAGCATCCCAGCTCGTCCATTCAAGTGGACCCCTCCTCGGGCTCTGATGGACCAATTGAACGTGTTCGCTGGGCAGCTCTATCTGAAGGACTACAAGACGTACATCCGATTGTATCGCTTCCTTTCCGTGTATGCAGGGGACTTGGTAGGCGAAGTGAATCATGTGGAGGTGCCCGGCAGGTTTATTCCGCCGACCGTGTACATTTTCTCAAGGTCGCCTATGGCTTCGGTGAGAGCATTGGTCAGCTTGCGCAGGAAAGGAATGCGCTTTGACCCCACACACATGGGGAACCTCCTTGAAGGACGCCCCCTGTCTCAAGACGATTTCCGTGGTTCTAATGAGGTGCGTTTCATTTCAGCTACTTGAGACTTGATGTTATTGACGACCGTTGTTATGATGTAGGATCCCGAACCCGACAGTATAGCGGATTGGGCCGTGAACTCGCTGCGTGACCTCGCTTCCAAGGCCCCTGACATGGTGTATTCGTACGCCAAAAATTTTCTAGACCCAACAGGTCCAGGTTTGGGGTGGAAGTGGCGAGATATGCTTCTAAATACGATCCCGCGCCGGGTTTCTAACCCGGACACGGACGATGGTCAATATGTACAGTAAGAATCAGTAGATCATTAGTAAATTTCTTGTGTTGGAAGTCCGGGGGGTTTACATGCCACTTAAACTGTTTCGACCCCTCCGCATATGTATGTACATATTATTTATTTTATGCGGGTCACAGCTTGTAAATTTGATCCCTCGGCGATATCCCATTAGCATCCATCAAATATGGATGGTGTCAAAGCAGCAAAGTGAGTGTAAGGAAGGGCCCGATGGCATACAAGTGTTCACTATAATTTTCGATCCAGGAGGCGAAAGCTGACAGACAAATCGATACCAAATGCGCTCGCCCATATACCTGACTTCGCGCAAGAGTCCAACATGTATCAAGGCTTACTGGAGATGGAGAGAAAGTTGGATTGGACCATGTCTAGAAAGAGAGTCGAAGTTCAGGATACGTTGGCGCGAAACCCCACTGTATGTCTCTGCGCGTTTAGTTCCCAATCGTTCGTTGATGTGGTTCCCGTAGACGACGCGGACGCTGAGGGTGTTTGTCAGTCACACAGTCTCTGGTCAGCCATGGCAAGTTGGTGAGGCAGATGGTGAAGGGGATGCGGTCAACTTTGAAACCGGACAAGGCATTCCAGCATGGTCATTAAAAGTCGAGGGACGTCTCCTGGAGGTATGTTCTGGAGTCATGGAGCCGTTCTCTGTTGTGTATTAAGGATGATAGCCGTCAAACCAACGCTCTCGGGACAAGGTGGCGCCCAGAAAGTTTTCAACTTTCATCAAAAGGATGATTGTAGAACTCGACCGTGATCCCCACTTGTACCCCGATGGCAATATCGTCGAGGTACGTCCTGAACGTTTTACCCATGGACGTCTGACCGAAGGTGTTCGTAGTGGCCTCGACCGCAGGGCGTCCAACCCCCACTCGATGGTTTCACGATCAGACGGACGGGGGACCAACCGACCCGGGTTCGAATCCTGATGCACTTGGAACAGACCCCAGAGCAATACAAAGTTAGTCCTGATTTAGGTGACCCTTATCTCTGCGTTTCTATTTGCAGTAGCTCACTCGTCTTCCAGCCCAAGTATTGGGCATCAAGGAAGAGAGTCGAATAGGTGTTATACAAGCACTGTGGAGTTACATCAAGCTCAATGGTCTGCAAGACAAAGTCGATCGTCGAAGAATTAGGATCGATGATTACCTGCGTCCAGTTGGTGGACAACGTCGTGACACGGGCAGCACTGACCGAGTATATTTTTCTAGATCTTTACGACAGATTCGATCGTATTTCAGCAGTTGCCCGAGCTGGTCAACCGCCACCTTATGCCTCCGGACCCCATAATACTATACTACACATTCAATCCTGGGGTACCACCTCCCGAGCGACCGTCTGCTTGGGACATAGAGGTCAAAATGGAAGACACTGCCGTAAAAAGTCGGATGGCAGTGATCGTCCAGTCTAGCAAGGAAAGCACACAAGATTTGGGTGAACTAGACGATCAAGTCTGTCCTTCGCAGTTGCTCCGCGGATTTGATCTCACGTACAGCCACATGTCTAGATTTCACTTCTTGCGCAGTCGTTGCATAACTCGCACACAAAGCGGGTATTCTTACAAAACTTTGCGGAGGACCCAGCTAAATTTATCCATACGTGGCTGGAATCTCAGTCGCGAGATCTGGAGAGCATCCTCGGTAGCGGGCCAAGCGAAGGCGCCACCATCCGCGCAGAAGAGCTTCGACGAAGTGATTTCTTCAGGCTTCCCTGGGTCGAGGAAGCGGTTGCGATACAAGAAGGGATGCGTCTGGCTTCGAAACCATGAACTTGTTCACGGACGGTTGTTTTCCTGGTGTCGTGTACGTATTTATGATTGTGTACTTGCACCCAATTCCAGCCAATGAATTTTTGGCTTGGACTTGAATTTTTCCTGTGCTGCCAAGGGGTGTGACAAGGCGATAAAGAAATGGCTTGGAGACCCGCTGCCGATCGTTGACGATCAACCGGACAAGGCCGACTCAGGTCAGACCACCCCATAAAAAATCAGGCCACGCCGGACATTGAAACGTGGCCAGTTTCTCCACACATCCATGGCTAGCAAACAGGTGCGCTGTCGTGTTCGAATTCGAGTTTATCGAAGGAATAACCCACGTTTTTGGGCTAGCTCGGAAAGTTGAGACAGGTTCGTGTCATCGCGCTCGATACTGTGGGGTCATGCTGAGGCCCAGGCCAGTGGGCAGGTGAAAAGATATCCTCCCGTGAAAGGACTGTCGTGGTAGAAGACGAGCTTAAGGAGCTAGAACAAGATATAGAGTTGAGAAAGCAGGGCATCATCCGGTACGCGTCAATCCGTCATCGTCGGAACGCCGGTCTCGATGCCAACATCAACGTACTTGATCGTGTTTCAGGTTGCAGGCAGCCTCGGAAGACTATCACCATGTCCTTTCAAAGAAGAAGGAATCTCCACTCTCTGGAGAGGCGGAGAAACTCATGCCGCTCGAGGCACTGGGAATAGTCATGGTGACACATGGAGAGGAGTATGGGAACGACTCTGCTTTTGGTGAGTGTCGTTCATGCTGAACATCCATGGCACACTTAACTTGGACCGTCTCAAAGGGAGCTGTCTTGTTGCATTAGGGAGGGCTCACTGCAAGATAGCCACCCTCCAAGAGGCATACGGGCTGACTTTTCGGGACACGTTCGTCACATCATGCGACAAGTTTGCGCAGGATATCAAGGACTACGAATACCAGCGTAAGAAGCTGGATAGTCGTAGGTGAGTTGGCAGCCCTCGCGCTGGATGATCGTAACATTTGTCACCTATCACCTCTAGACTGAGTTATGATGCGGCGATAACCAAGCTTGACAAGATCAAGAGTTGTAAGAAAGAGAAGGAGAAGGAAAGACGGGATGCTGAAGATGAACTGCAGCGGTGTCGGTTACGCTTGTAAGACTGTCCATTTGCACTGTTCGCCTTTGTTCATGTCGAAGCAGTGAAGAGACTTCTGAGGACGTACGATTTCGCATTCAAGCTATTCAGGAGAACGAGGTACTGCAGCTACGCGAACTGACAAATTTCCTTGACGTCCAACTCGATTTCGCGAGGCACTACTTTGAGATACTGAAAGACGTGAAAGCTAACTGGTGTGATAAGTGAGCGCTCCTTATGACCTTTTGACGTGCCACTGACACACAGGGGAAAGGCTGACGTTGACAAAGTTCGAGGATATGAGAATCGATTCCCGATCACAGGCCCCTTCTGTCGACGATGACAAGTACTTCACCGTTCGCTCTAAGCGCTCTACACTTTCGAATCGCACCTCGTCCATGGAATCGGAGGAAGAGCCAGGCGTTCGCACCCCAGTGCGACGCAAATCCGATGCGGAAAAATCAGCCACACCCTCACGACCCGCCTCCAGGGCTTCCCGCAAGCGCTCCGATAGCAACGTCACTACACTTGGAAATGAGAGTGCAACGAAACTCAACAAGAGGTTGAGCGTCACTGGCTGGGCCTCAAGTGCGGTCAGCTCTATCGCGGGTCTTGGAAAGAAGGACCGTGACACCTTCACTGCATTGATGAACGAAGAGGATGAAAAGGATGAGGTGGACACCCTTGATGTTCCGCGTCCACCGAGCTCTAAGTCATTTTCTCGCAAGTCACCTAAAGTCAGGCCTACGGACTTACCCATTGAATCGCCGAGAAACAACGGACGCATTCTGAAGCCGCCATCTCACCAGGAGAAGAAGCTAGTCAGGGCCTTGTATGACTTCTCTGGTTCTTCGGACGAGCTCTCTTTCAGAACAGGAGATAAAATCACGGTCATCCAGGAGGTACTTGATGATTGGTGGCTCGGGATGCACAACGGCCGCAAGGGTCTGTTCCCTGCAAAGTACACCGAGCCGGTCTCGGGAAGTCGTGGATCTTCGCCCTTTGAATCAGAATCCGATCATTCCGCTAACGGGGACCGGATGGACGACAGAGAATCGATCCACGATCATATGATCCCACCCCACTCAGCGAATAGCCTCAGTTTTGACACCCAGAGCGTGACAAGCACCGTTCCCGACGACGAGGAAGAGCGGCACCTGATGCCTGTCAAACCATCGAATGTCGGTGACATCTTCGCGGCTCCTCTCCGAGACACCCCTCCAGTTGTCCCTCCTATCCTGTGGAACCGAACTAATTCGGATACTCCCAAGAGACCCCCACCACCGCCACCACCACCTCGTCGATCGACTGTGACTGCCATCCCCCCTCTTATACCCGATCGGCGTCCACAGACAGAGAATACCTCGTCTGCGCGTGCATACACTGCAGTGCTGAACGGTACCTCCGACTGGGACGTCTCCCCGTTTGACAGCTTGGCAGACACGTCCTCTCATTGTGTCAACTTTGAGCAACACCCCTATGAACGCAAGGGGTTGTGCAAGAACTGCTTCAGGATGCATTAAATATCTATTTGATTCAGATCGCACATTAACGTTGTGCATTTTTTGTCGGAAAAGACATCTTTTTAGTCGTTTTGTGTCGATATGTTGACACTTTTGAACTATGATAGAACTTTGATAGTATTTGACTTTATTCTGGAATGGACTTTGTGGATTGGGATCACTGTGTACTTGGTTCATAAAAGAACGGGAAATTTATTTGTCTGTGCGTACCACATCTGCAAGACTTGTTGTGTAACATCGTTGACGACTTTACAACAGTTGTCATTGGGTGAAGGCCCCCAGAATCCGACCTGCCAACTTAAACCAAACGACGCTTAGTATGACTTGCCGACGCCGGTCCGATAGGTGCCTTCGAGACCTACGAAATATCGTCCATCCGAGGACTTAAGGGAGTATTTCGAGCAGTGCAGATGCGTAGCTATGATGGGGGTCGAGTCAGTAACAGCTGTCGGAATCGGACAAGCTGTATCGCGGCCGGTTGTGAGACATCCCGCGGTATCGTACCTGAAATCTTGTCTGTAATCATTTCTTTCAGATGTCTGACCTTTTTGGCTACGATACTTTGTTCATTCGACCCACATACGATAACCCTTTGTTCGTCTCGCGCTCGTACCCTCGTCCTTGTCCGAGCGCGCTATTGTTTTCGTCTCAACCCTTGTGTGTATACTTCGACCGACTACGTATTTAACCCATCCTTTCGAGACCGCTCCCCTCAGTCCGTTGTCTTTCGCGCACGACTGAGGTGAGATACTTTACTTTCCATTATCTACCTACTCGAGCTCACACGTACGATAGTATCGCTGTCCCTCGATAGGTAAATCAATAAAGTCCGTTGTCTTTCGCGCACGACTGAGTATCGCTGTCCCTCGATAGCCGTCGCGCGCCCCCACTTAGTCCTATAACAGCATCTCAGGGACGACGGGCAAGTACGAAACAGTTTAACGGATATGGTGACAGGCACCTCCAGGTTTGCATCAAATATGATCATCGGAGTCTTCCAGATAGACTACTGATGGTTTAACGTTTAACCTGTAGCGAGTCGCTATCGTAGCTGAGGTTACGGTTTGGGTTGACTCGTCTATCAATAACGCCAAAGTTCGTGCCCCGCCGTGGACGATCCGCGGGTTGATCGATCGAGCACTGAAGTACTGACGGACGAAATTTCGAGATCCTCTCTTTGACTTGCTGGCGTGGACTTGGCAACCGCCTGGCAGGTTTGATGGAAGGAAAAGGAAAGGTGGATTGCTGTAACGCCGCCCTGAAACTTCCTGAAACACGAACACAGTTGCATAAATAGTATGTCAGGTCGGAATCACACGCGCGCTGCGGAGGACAACTCTCCTTGTCGCGTCGGCCAACAAACTTCCAGCTGACAAGATGAGCCAGTGGTTAGTCTCGCCTGCAGACCCCGTCATTGGCGGTCTGAACGCAAATATCGTCTACCTGCTACTGGGGCTTTACGGGTATGATCTTTATTTAGGAATGGGAGGGAATCAGCGGCCTCAAATATTTGTCTAGGTGGGAATACATCCATTCATTTGATGTCGAATATGCGGTCATTCGTGGGCATTTATCCTTCCGTTGGTCATTGGTGAGCGAGTAATTATTATGGTGTTGGTTCGACTTGAATGATATTTGGTGAAGATCCCTTACATTGCCGGACGGATTTCTTTCCTGGTCTACCTCATCAACATGTAGGTGTTGAAGGACCGATGTGACTTTGGCCAGGAAGGTGACCATTTCCGCACACAGTGCAATTGGGACAAGCCCGCTTACGGTGGATGTAAATTGTCTGAGTTAGTCCCGTTTATGCCTGTCTTTCCATGCAGCTCATGATACCACCCAACCAGCCTTCGCACTGTTGACGATGGTGAGTGATCTTTCCGCAAACATGATCCATTTTGCCGAGAGTACTCGATGAAAATAGCTGCCGGGGGACATCGCGCTGGGATCTTCCTCTACAATTTTCATGATTCGCACGTATGCCTGTACATTGTCAGCCGGGCCACACAACTCACACTCGGTGCAGATGGGTGATTTGGCGCGACTCCCGCTTAGTCCGAGCCCTGCTATTGCTGCTTTCATTTGGGCAGTGGGCCATGTTAGTGACTGGTAAGAACGAGCCAACCTTTCCCCCCACCCGTGTTCAAGTTTTATTTGTATCAGACACGCAGATGCTCAAAACCATCAACATCGGTGGAGTGTGTGGGGTTCATTTCGAGCATCCGCAGATGGCCGCTGCAACCCTCGTGTACAGTGAGTAAGGCTACTATATTCAAAATTTCGTCGTGTTCAATCGATGTGGTTGAGCCATGTGTTATGACCTTCTTGTATTTGTGTTGTCGGTTCTGGGGTTGTCGAGGCAACGATCTGAATCCCCATTGAAGAAACGCTTGCTCTCGCAAGGTATCTTGTACTTTGCTGTAACAGGAATGGCCTATATACCGCCCGTGGTCCGTGCTTTCTGATCTTCACTTGATTCAGTGTTCTCACTGTCGTTTCTAGATTTGTGGCATGCTTGATACCTGTAGGATCGGATTTCTTTGGGTATATCGCTATAACTCAAACATACTTCAGCTCTATCAATGATCTTTTGCAATGTTGGTGAGTTATCGCGTTTCTGTTTATGTGAATTATAGGCTGACTATGCCATGCTAGCTATCGCCGTAAGGTATTTCATAGGTTTTCTCCAGCCATGGAGTGGAGGACTAATGGCCTTGATGAATTTCAGCACGATTGCATCGTCGAGGGCGGTAAGATCGCTCCTCTTTTCAAACGTCTCCGAGGCGGGGTATGTGAAGGTCCATTATGACTACGTATAGGCTCACATACGCCCAGCAGCCAATCGCCAGATAACAACATCGCCTTGACTACCCAAATCGCGATCCATCCGTCGGTGACTTGGGACGACGCGAACGCAAGCGGACGGCTTTGTACCGATGAAGCAGACAAGGACAAGTGTTGAATCTCCAGTTGGACGCTTATTTATATTTATTCGTGCGATCTACGATGGCGGTACGTTGCTTTCTGAGCATTCGGATGGATTCGTTTAGGTCACACTCCATGCAGATCTCATCATGAACCAACCGACCTTCTGTCAAGGGTCACAGTCCGCGACAAAACGTATATTTTTATTCCGTCTGTCTCTCTGTTTTATGTTATTGTGACCAACCTTCATCCAATACCCACCCATGATGTAGACCGTTTTACCGCACACGCTCGTCGCTCGAAAATTATTTCTGTACGCCTACTTCCGCTTTCTGAGTCGGTAGCTTCGCAGTTATTCTACATCACTCCACAACTTTGCCTACCACGGCCATTCGTAACGCTAGAACTTGGTACATAGTCACCAATCCGACTTGTACTCTCATCGCTCAGCACAAACTCTGAGATAAGATACTAGAAGGTTACCTAAGCAAGATAAAACCTATTCACTCATCTTCGTCCCATCCAACGATGTCCTTTCGCAAGATCGACGTTGACGCGTACGACGAAGACGTCCTCCAAGAAACAGAGCTTTACGATCCTGATCCACGCGAACCCGTTCAAGTTCTAAGTGATGCTAAACAAAAACAGCTCGCGGTGCGCAGCGCGTTGAACAAGTTGCGTTCTTCTTTTCGCTCCCGTCCCTTTCTCCGCTCGGCTCCGTTTCTATTTCTCGGCTTATGCTCCTACATGATCGTTTGGACATTGCGTTTGAATGCTAACACGATCCCTCTTGGATGCGCGTGCGTCCCCGTTCGTAGGGGTGACATCACGGGTGCCCTCAACATTGCACTAGACAGTCCTCCCTATGGACCAAACGCCGAAGAGGCCAAGGTCTGCCTTCCATTTCTCCACGACAGACATCTCACCTACCATCGTGCTACAGAACCTCACCCTCCAAACTATCGTCTCGGTCCTCAACAGCACCAAATCAACAGACGTTCCCAACGTCCTCCGGTCGCTCTCC
>JBBPLR010000161.1:0-35479 GCA_038089915.1 Sutorius australiensis | reverse complement strand
CAAGCCAAAGGAGTTTGGGATATTTGGGACAGAGTTGCAGAGGTGTGGAAAAATATAGAGCCAGAAGTATGCCAAAGGTTGATTGAAAGCATGCCAAGAAGGATTGAAGCAGTGGTCAAGGCTAAGGAGGGTCATACCAAGTACTAAAAGTACATTTACTATACTTTGAAAACACACTTACATAATTGTCCCAATGAGTGCCTGTTTTGAATTGCACATATCTCCATGGTTTCTGATGCAAATTATATAATTTTATTCTCAACATCTAGCCCTGAGTACATATGTCCATTTATACACTGACACTTTGTTTGTACCTGTTTTAGTTCTTAAGTTATTCAATCAACAATCAAAAAGTGCAAAACATTGGGACAATTTTGTGAGTCACTGTAACTGGAATTGTATTTTTTTATCTATTGTTTATCTTTTTTGTTGCTTGCATGTGAAACATCCCTTCAAAGAGACAAACTGGCTCTGCTCCAATATAAAATGCATGCTGTGCTTCTCTCTAACCCCCACCCACTTCCTTTCTCTCTCTCTCTCTCTGCACATTTAACCTCACTTACCATGCCTCAGGCACCATCCACTGTTAATGCTTCTTGCAAACCTGCCAAAAAGCCTTACAATGGAAAGCTTAAGGCATCAGAATCCAGTGACAGCAGCAGCAATCCAGCCACACCCAACTCTGCAGCAGCAGATGGTGAGCTGCTCCTCAGGGCTTTCCCATCTTATTGGCTGCCTAACCGACCACTGAAATAAAAAAGAATCAGAGGTCCCACTGACAGTGGAATGCAAATACTGCAACAGCTGCAATGGCCTCATTGCTGGTGAGCCACATGTGTGCATTGCCTGCAATGCATATATTTGCAAGCAACAAGGGAAGCTGGGTGGGGTGTATCTACCCTCAGACCGCTCAAAGAGACATGTCCTTCTGCTGCTTTGCTTGTACTCAAAAGTACTGGAGAAGCTAAGACACTATACACCTTCCAACCTTCTGGTCAGTGATGCCTAGATTTTGTCTGCATTAGACCCCTCACCTCATAGGCCATCCTAGTATGGTTTCATAGGCTATGACAGCAGGAAATATGCAAAGTTGATCTGGCTGCTTGTATTCATTTCCCTTCAGCTCTGGAACAGTGTTGACAGCTACATGCACAACTCCTTATGGCTGAGATTGAAGCACGAATACATGCATGATCAAAAAAATGTGAGCTACACATTCCCTAAGAGCCAGGCCTTCTGACAAGTTGTGTCAGTGGTGGCTTTGCACGATCAACCTCACATTGAAGGGAGCAGGGCAGACTGTTTCCACCAATCAAACAATATCCACAGTCGACTTTCTCTGTCTTTTGTGTCACTCCAACATTCCAGTGAACTGCTTCATGATGATCAACACCCATGTAGACTCTCTTACTGGAGGACTTCAATATGCAGGGGGGGTAGAGTCTTCTAAAAAAGTACCTATCAGCAAGCTGTTGAAAGAATTTTGTGAAAGGCATTCCTTGATGGGCTACATGATGCAGCCACACATGCAATCACAAGCAGCTGTGGGAAGGACTTACAGGAACTCACACCTCGCCATTTCTACAGGGCAGATGGTGAGGATTGCTGCTCTCTCTACCTGCAGTCTAGCATTGCAGGTGAAGCATGGGTTCGAAGATGTCATGTCCCTTGTGCAAAAGTAAGTCACAACGCTCTCATGCACAAAGGAGTCTGCATTAACCACATATGCAGTGATCAATTTGACTTTGCAGTGGGATTTGGTGGATCTGCAACTATTCCTAGCCAGGTGGCAAAGACCTTGGCATGCATTGTAGAGGGCCTTGTGGTTGACAAAACAGAAAACATCCAGGGCACAGTGCTTTGGGTAGTTTCCTCCAACCTGGCCCTCTTGGAATCGCATACTGCTGTGTTGGTGTTCAGGGAGCACAACTTGAAGGAGGTCCATTGCAGAGAGATCGTGCTCCATGCTCCTCTTTACAGGCTATGGGGAGTTGAATTTTCTGCATGTGCAAAGGAGGGATGCAATCCAACCACAAATGATTTCATCATTAACAGCCAAGATTTTCCTGTGAAGATGACTTGCAGGTTGTGCAGCTGGAAGTTGGCCTGGGTGAAAGAGCAGCACATCCAGGGCCTCCTCCATCTCTAGCTCTCACATCGCTTTTCATTAGGCTAACTCAGCAAACAGAGAGAAGAAATGTCTGAGTGGGCAATGGGGGAAATGGCAGTGAAGGCATGACCAGTCAAACAGCTTATTTTTGCTTTATTTCATTCCATTTCTGCAAAATGTACCATACTCTTGCTGTGCTGCAGTCCATCCTCTTCACAAATCCAAATAGCCAACATGCTTAGATATCTGCACCAAATGAGTTACCACCTCACCGCAAGCAAAAAATGTGTTGGTAGATCTTATCACCAAGTGCTTCCCACTAAAGGCAATGAAGTAATCTTCAGATTGGAGACCACAGGTCTAGCAATGCTCATCCAGAGGTTTATAATGGGAGTGCAACCCAGTCAAATGGCATCCAACATCTTTCAGCACCTATCATTCACAGTCTCTATCAGCCATACACTTCTGGCTCCTATTTTTCCCCATTTCACAAATATAGTAGCAGTCATCTAATAAAATTTGCTTTGCCACATGCAATGCTAAACTATTGTTAGAACTGGATACAGTGATTACTGCATATGGATACAAATCAGGATAGGAATGAATATGAAGGTTGAGAAGAATGGTAGTAGTCAGTTGGAGAGGATGAATAATGTGTAGAAATATGACTGGGACTAGGGACAAAGAGTGTGCAGCTGGTAGGAATACTAAGAATGAGGTTAGAGTGATTAGGTAGTATATAGTAAAGGGACACATACCTCAGTCATATGTGGGGTAATGGACTGAGATCTGTCACTGTTGAGCAAATCAATAAATATGAGCCAGTATATGTACTCAGTCATAAAAGGGAAAGGGTCAGATCAAAAGGAAAAAGAGGCATCATACACAATGTATGTCATCATGGACTATGATGACCCTACCATAGTATGTACCATATTGTAACTGTTATGCTTGGCCTGGGCAAGGACAAGTGTAGCCTCAAAGACTTGAGAGACTGAGTGGGCGCACTGTTGGCAATTCCCCTTCAACTCTGGTGAAGGATGGTTCTGAGATATGCCTAGAAGGCAAGGGCTACTTCCTGTTGACTTGGGTGGTTGAAGGTCTCAAGGGTGAAGCTTAGAGAGGCGAAGCAAGAGGATAGGTTGTGGTTGCAGTTGTGGTTGTTCTGAGCATTATTTATTTGTAGGGCATTGTACTTGTATGCTTTTGCTATGGCATGACATCTAGTCTGCTCAGCAGCACTTATGAGATCATGATTCAGACCACACATATCAAAGTAATATTTAGTGAGCCACTGCAGCCAACATCACTCAGTGCCTGCCAAGAAGGGCTAGTCTTCCAGCACCTATACAAACAACTAGGCATGATACAAAAAGGCAGTGTCACTTGCAGTTGGTCTTGTTTATTTGCTTTCCTACTCACTAGCAATGCCTAATGCCCCAAACACCCCCATTATGCCCTACCAGCTGCAAGAGCTGAGCATAGTCCAACAAAGCTTGGCCTGTGTGCTCTATACAATAGATCCCCAGACAGGGGAAACAGTGACAGGTAAAGGTGTTGTAAGGTGATACTATGAGAAAGGCAGAGAATGAGATAACAAGTAGTAATTCATCAGTTTGGGGAAACATGGGACTGCACCAGATGCACCACCTACAGTCAGCTCAATCAGCTTGTTCTCAACCTTTGTGCTCAACTCTCATCACAAGGTCTCTATGATGACCCTTCTGGATGGGATAAGTCCAACTGTTTTGACCTTCTGTTGATTATTCATGGCCAAAGATGAATCTCAAGAACCAAGGCAGCTCCTTCACTTAGCTGGCATGCAACAATGCCCAACAGACGATCCTTGATGGCAAACCAGACAACCTGGGGACCATCCAACGTGACCCCCTCTGTGAGTGGTGTATGAATGCAGCAATCCCCTGCTGGGGCATTCAAGGATGTGTGTGTGAAAAGTGCAGGTCAGTATCACAACAGTGCTCCAAGTTGACCAGATGGGGAGGTTTATGGATAAAGAGGAAGAGGGACACCAATGTGGATGGGGACCAAGACACTCAACCTCAAGCCTAGACTACTAACTGCTGTCTAGCATCAAAGACCCAGAGAGTCCACATGCAAAGGAGGTGGGTGATGTCCCCACAAAGGATCCTAAACATGATGGCAACAATATAGTGGAGATCATTGATAACCCATCAGCAACATCCAAGGGTAAACAAAAGGTGCAGCTGTTGAAGCTGCCCAGGTCATCGAAGCTGTCCATAACCATCATGCCACCAAACCCAATCATGCATCCAAGGCCATTTATCAACATCCGCTCCTTGTGTTATACTTGGCCCAGGTAAGGACGAGCATATCCTCGAAGATCTTGTGTGACAAAGTGGGCACACTGCAGGCATTTCCTCTTCAACTGCGGTGAAGGATGGTTCCAGGGGATGTCCTCGGGTTGAAGGCTACTTCCCATTGACTAGGGTTGTTGAAGGTCTCAAGAGTGAAGCTAGTGGAGCAGAACAAGATGTATTCTGCGGAGACTCGAGGTGAGAGTCAAGGAGAACTAGCTTAAGGAGTACTAGGGTGAGTACAGGAGTTTAAGTAGTTTGAGATAAGAGGGTCATAAAAGGAAACATGGGGATAAGGCTATGGCAAGACTATGGAAAGATGAAGGCTGTGGATGGAGATGAAGAGGAAGGTTGCTGTGGAAGGCAGTACAATAGAGGCAAAGCTAAGGGAACAATAGTAGCTATGCAAGGAGATCAGATCATGAAGCTATATAAGAGAATAGCTTTAGGAGGGATAAGTCCAAAGGGAGAAAAAGGGGTGGTAACTAGAGGAATGGATGGATGTCAGGGCAAATCATAACATCTTGCTGAGAAACCACAGCTGATGGCTGCAGTTCTCAAGGACTTCTTGAAGACATTGGGAGAGCTCAAGTCCCTTGTGCTTGTTGTATCTGCTGAACTGAAGCATGCCCAGGCCAAAACCAAGAAGGTGGAGGGCACTCTTGACATTGTTTTATCTGAAATTCATTCCTTTCATAACAAGCACAGCTTATAACTTTTTTCATTGTAAGCATTCGTTTATGATACATATAGCATGCTTGGATACCTTCTGTATACACTAAGGAGTTTAATAATGACATGGATTTACTTGCAACCTGGAGCACATGCATGTGGGTGCAACAGTTTGTCTATCAGCAATGTGTGTCAGTCAAGATGTCAACCCCTGCCATGTCAGTCACATCATTGCTATCCATCACATATCACAGGCACAGTGTCCTTTTCAAGACTTTTGACCAAGATTTAACCCTTTCTTAATGCTTCCTTCAGTATTGTGTTTTGTATGAGGGGCAGGACAAATCTGTGACAGGTTATTATGTGGCAGGTGTATATGCAGCTTTGTGACCAACTTGTGTATGCATGACTGACTCCCCAGCCTCTTCTTTGCAGTGGATTGATTTGTATGGCCCATCAACCATCGCCTCCAGAGTCATCTATATGCAGTGCATCTGCTGAGGCAACTGTCTACATATGCCCATCAATCATTCTGATGACCTCTCCCCCCCCCTCTTTCTAACCCTAAGCATCCCCCTTACATGGTCACCCTACTGTGCACATCCTTGCTACCTTTTATGCTTATTTTCATGGGTCTGAAGGTCAACATATGTGTAAGAAATGCTTGTAATGATTGAGGGTGTAAAATGGATATCTAGTGCCTATTCCATGCTACATATGCCTTTGAAGTCAACATGGATATGACCCCTGGTGGTGTCCACACTGTTGTCATAAAATAAAGAGGTCACCCTGGTTGATGGATGCACCCCATGATCCCAACATTTTTTCTACTCTTTTCAGCCACCAATAGAAGCTTGTTACATAATAGTACTGATCACATAGCACTATATAACTTGCATTGTCACCCTTTCTACACTTTTTCCCCATTACTCAATTTTCTAACATCAGTATTGCTGTATCACCATTTTGTTACTGTTGTGTTGCACTTTTCATCCATCCACCTAAACCCCAATCCTTACCATGGTCAAATGAATGTGTTCACAGCTCAAGGAGTCCAATGGCTCATCATGTCAGAGGGAGAGGACTAAAGCAAGGGACAGGCAGCATTGCCACCATGCCAGGTTGTAAGTAATGTTCTGCCTCTACTATATTCAATGGTAGCATCTGTTGTTGTCCAGGGTTATGTCAACACCTTGGCAAGGGCTTCAAACTCACAGAGGAATAACTATAGAAGAGATACTCAATTATTGCCAATAGGCCAGTTGAATCCCAAGGTATGCTATGTTCTTGATTGTTGAATGCTATCTCACCATCCAGATATGAGACAACACATAAAGAGCTTCAGTAAGCCCCACATAAAGACAATACTGAAAGAATATATTGTTAACATTGAAAATCCTCACATTGTACAAATGTTGCTCAACTTTTTCTTCCCTCAGCTCACCATCCTGTCCTCCTTCAAGCATGTAGCTTCATGCTCGGTACTCATGTGCTAACCCCTTTTTTCAGACACTTGGATGATGGCCATCAGATGGGTCCAAATGCAGAGTGCCATAAACTATGAGCAAATGTAACTCCCTGCCAACCTTTGGTCCAAATGGACATGGAGTATCACACACCATGCAGGTATCATTTCATACTCCAACTACAACACTGAAGGTGCAGCCACATACTGCATCCCAATGGCCAACATCAAAGTCCTGGGTCATCATCAACCCTATTGTCACCCACAATTAAGATCACACTGAAGCTTCTAGGGGAAGACTCCAAGTGAACTAAACTGAGGTCTACTCAGTAGTGTGTGTACATGTTGTGATTGAATCTATGATCTACCAAATATAGACTAATAGTCCTGTGCATACATAGCCCCATGGGCTATGTTGGAATGGAAGGGACAGCCTCAAGGCTGTGAGAGAATGGAAGAGAAGCACTACAGCCTCAAGGCTGTGAGCAGAGATGAAAGAGAAGCATAGGCATAGCCATGCATAGCACAGAAATGAAAAGAAGGCTGGGCATGTGGTGAACTATGTTCATCTGAGTGCAAACTTTATAGAAAGGTAAGCATGTGTAAACATAGAAGATGTGGATTGCTGATCCAAGATGAGATAAGATAATAGATAAGGTAACCAACCAAGGCATAGCTGACTGGTACTTGTGCTTGCAAGCCTAAGTAGCAATAGAGGCCAATGACTGATGTTGGACTTCAAGTCCATAGGAGCAGTTTAGCAATGTGCTTAGGTCATGTGACTGTTAGGGGTTAAAATGGACCCATAACACTATGTGATGGAACCATCAAAAGCTCAGAATTATTTAGGCTACCTCTTCATCCATCATGGTACCATCCTCAACAGCAGGTTCTTTTCTCTCATTCTCCAGGCCTATGGTGAAAAATATCTTGACCTGGCATTGAATCTCAGAGACTACCAACAGGTTATGTACTCAATGCTCTGCTCCCTGGCCAGGACAGACTTTGGTGCACCCAATGAAGATGATCATGATCTGGCTGCAATCCATGCCCAATTTGGCCATTTTTCTCTCATTGCTGATGCCCACTATGGCATTCAAGGGACCAACACTCTTTCTTTGATGTCTCACTCTGCTGTTTGTTTCATGCAGCATGTTTCTATGAAATGGCATGCCTGTCTCAAGGGTCCTGCCTTTAACCCCATAGTTCACCCCTAGCTTGCTTCTTGCATCCAACCTCTCTTTCCTGGTACACAAGAGTTTTCATTCATCTCCCATCAACAGGCTGAGCTTGTTCAGAGCTGTCTCACAAGTGACCATGTCTTGGCCATCATGCCTACTGGGAGCAGGAAAAGCCTTGCCTTATTTCCCACCTCTTTGCTGAGTCACACCAGTCTTTTCATTGTCATCACACCATCCATTGCCCTGGTAGAGGACACGTGTTGATGGTTGGCTGGATATCCCATCTCTGGCAGAAAATGGTCCAGTGATATTAGCCCTTTTGATGCTCAGCTTGTCATCATTCCAGCCCATGAAGCAGGCATCACTCATTTTTTCCAATGGGCCCAGACCCATTACTCTTTCATATTATTTGAGCCCCTATTTCTCGTCCAAACATTGGGTACTGTATCATTCATGTTGCTGAGTCTTGCCTGGTTGAGGAGACTGTGTGGGTCTTTTGCTCCATCCATCTTGAGTCCCATGAATGGGGCATCATCTATACCACCAGCATAGCCTTTACACATGAGATTGCAGCCCAGCTATCAATTCCTGCATATACCAGCAAGATTCTTCCCAATGAGAAACAGAACAAGGAAGAAAAGTCATGCCACTTTCTTGCATGGTGCTCCAGACAAACCCCATGGGTTGCTGCTATGATATGTTTTGATGAGGGCATCAATTTTCCAAGTGTTCACTATGCTATCATTGTGGAGCCAAGGGAGATGCTCTCATTTCAAAAAGAATCTGGCTGTCTCAGCCATGATGGCCTTGCCTCTCACTCCATCACCATGTGGAGCAACATCCCTCCCCCTGCAGATGACCCCAATCATTCAGAAAAATGTTCCATGGCCCTTTTCCTTCAGGCCAACTCCTGTCAGAGGCTCGCTTTTCAGCAGTTTGATCCAGGCATCCACTCCTGTGCATCCTCTTCTGATAACATTTTATGTAATTTCTGTGAAAGTATTATTTTCAAGGTAACCCATATGTCCACTCTCTCCTTCTGCTCTTAACTTGTTTTCTAGTCTTCAGAACTCTTTGTGCCCTTGCCAGCCCAGTTTGATCTTCCTGTGCAACCTGGCCCCAAGGTCACCTCCATCACCATTGAAAGCAATGCCATGGTGATAGAGGAAGCATACAGCCAGGGAAAACAGGCTGCGGATGACTTATGAGCCATTGTAGCTCATGCCACTGCCATTGGCTGCCCAGATTGCTGGGTTCTTTGGGAGTCTCATGTAGGATCACACACCCATGATCACCCTTATCACTCCAGCATCCTCCTGTCCAGCCTCTGAGCCAAGAAAAGGGAGGAGAATATCTTTGTCAGCATAGACGAAGAGAAAAGCTGTAAGTAGTTTATTTTATCATGCTTACTGTATAATCAACATGTTTTCCATCTTCACCAGGCAAGGGGCCACTTTGGAAGAGTACTGGCACAAGTGTCAGCAGTACCAACAATGGTACAGGTAAGAACCATCACCCAACATTGCCAATAGTTGCTCACCTTTCCATAGCAAGTGCAAGAATGAAAAGGACAAGGATAAAAAGGACAAGGAGCTCCCAGCTCCAAGGAAGCAAAGGTATGCATTTTATTCCTCACACTTCTTATGATGTAACTTTGTTACAAAAGATGGCCTGTTTTTGTGTCAGATGCTGAGGAGGAGGAGGAGGAGGAGGAGGAGGAAGAGCCAGTTGCAGAACTAAGCACTCACCAGTAAGTGCCACATCTCACGTTCTTTGTTTTTCTAACCATGCTATAGAAAACATGCATGTCTTGCAGACTCATTGCAGGACAGTGAAGCCCACATCTTATGCTTGGGAAAAAGGGTCTCTTATGGCAGGGAAGTGGAGCTGGTAGTGGGGCCAAGCACCCATCAGTAAATGTTACATCTAACCTCCATTGTTTCTCTAAATGTGTTCTAGGATATTCCAAGATAGCAAAAAGAGCTCAGGTACAAGGCTTCACCCTAACCAAGAGCCATTGCCCCCATCCAAGTAAGTCACACTCATCCTCTCATCCACCATTCTACTAACATGTCCAAGACCTGCCTCCCTTGTTGATGAGGAACAGGATTTCCCTTCAGAATACATGCCAGGTAAGCCCCTCAACTTTGGGCCCAACTGACTGTTACAGGTCTATTTTAACCCCTAACAGTCACCTGACCTTGATGTTCATGTGATCTAAGCATGTTGCTAAACTGCTCCCTTGGACTCAAAGTTCAATGCCAATCATTGGCTTCTACTGCCACTTAGGCTTGCAAGCATAAGTACCAGTTGGCTATGCCTTGGTTGGTTATCTCATCTTATCTCAGACCAGCGATCTGCATCTCCTATGTTTACACATGCTTACCTTTTTATAAACTTCACTCTCATGTGAACAAAGTTTGCCTCATGCACAGACTTCTTTTCATATCCATGTTGTGCATGGCTATGCTCATGATTCTCTTCATTTCTGCTCACAGCCTTGAGGCTGTAGTGCTTCTCTTCCATTCTCCCACAGCCCACAGAGCTATGTCTGCACAGGACTATTAGTCTATATATGGTAGATCATAGATTCAACTACAACATGTACACACACTGCTAGACTGTATATGAGCCTCCAGTGAATGCTGGGTAATCCCCAGTTAAGTGGAGTTTCCCCTCAAAAGCTTCAGCTGGAAATAAGTCTTCCTTCTCTACGCTTTTCAAGTCTTAGAGCAACCTATAGCATTTACACTTCTCAGGTTGTTTCACTGGCTGTATTCCTCCCTGGTTATATCTGATGAGAAAGATGTGGATGAGCTTGTATTGAGTGACAAAGAAGAAACTGACCAGCTCAACACCAACAACAACCAAGCCAATGAGTAAGTTCCTTATCATTCCTCCCCATCTCCTTCTCACCCCATCTTGGGGAAACTGTTGAGCCTGACTTGGAAGGGGCCTGGCAAAAAATGCTGCTTTTCCTCCCCTCTCCCCCTCCTTTTGCAGAGAAGGATCACAATGGAAGCCAGGAGTGTCAAACCTCCCCTTGGCTAATAGATGTTTAGTAAGTCTCCCCTTCTCCTTTCAATGTTTATGCTCATTATGCCATTACAGATTATCCACATGCAATGCAGACATACATAGGTGTGCAAATTGCACCACCAAAGCTACAGTGGTAAGCTTCAACCCCCCCTAATGTTCACTCTAATGCCCCAATAGAACACTCAATCACCCAATTGAGCACATTGCTCACCCCCTGTCACACCCTTCCAAGGGCAAGGGTGTCCCAGTTGTCAAGTGGACAAGTGGACAATGGACAGTCCTTCCTTTCTTACCCAGGGAGCACAGAGGATCTGTCAACAACATCCTCTCCAAGAATGTGTGATACATTGTCAACATGGCAAAGTTACCTGAGTCATGCCCAGGAAGTGCCCTCATCACACACCTCAATATCTCTTTGAGCCACACAGAACTCCTCAAGGCCACACAAGAGGCTCTCTCTCAACAAGACCATATTTGTTAGAGGATTTGTGGACACCAAGAGGTCAAATTCACTGTCAGTGACCTCAAATCTCACTTCATGATCAGCCCACACAGGCCAGTCAAAGCCCAAGGTAGGTTCCTTTTGACCAACCTTTTTCTCTCTAATGTGTTGTTTAGACATGGCCCATCATGTCCAAAACTTTGCAAAGCCATACATCAAAATGAATGTTGAAGGGTTCATTTCTAATGTTTACAATACACAAGTGACCAGGGTAGCACTGGGATTCCTGCTCCCTCAGTACACAGCTCCTTTTCTGTTTGAGTATGTTTTTTTTATAGCATCATCATCCTTACTAACTATGCCTAGGAAATTGGATGATGGTCTTGGGCTTGGGTAGACTCAGACTGAGTCTTGCACATCCTTTGAGGGGAGGATCTCCACCAACATTTGGATGGTCCTTTCATGGAGGCTCTGCCACCATGTGAGCATCATGACTTACCCACATCATGACACCAATGGTGCCATAACTTGGGTAACCATCATTTCTGGGGCAAAGAACTGGGCAATCATCAGGGTCAAGGATCCTGAAAGGTTGCACATTCCAGAATTCTTCTCCCAACTAAGTTCCCCAGACAGAAGGCTCTCCAATTTCTTGAATGACATCAATGTCAAAGTGGTTCACCTCCACCCTGGTGATCTCCTGTAAGTATCTCACCTCCCTCAAATTTCCTCACTTAGCTTGTTAACAGAATAATGCCCCCTGGGCAATTCCATGCCATCTATATCCCTGTTGCCAGGTTCTCTCAAGGTGGCCATTTTTACAACATCAACATGATGCAGCTCACTGAGCTGTCATGGTTTGTTGACATCATGCAGGGCAAGTATGTGATGAATGACATCCACTCTGGCAAGCTTGAAACATTTTGCCAGATTGTCCTTTCCTTACCAATCTTACCCAAGTCATATAGTAAGTGCTGGTAGTGGTCTGTTTCAAACTTACTGATTGTTTTTTCAGAGATATACAAGAATGCACTGGTCACCCTATGCAGTATGGTACTGTACCACTGCAGTTACACTGCACAGGGCATGGTACATCAAGAATTGTCCACCCACAACACAGCCAAACTGATTGCCAAGTGTGTCCTTGACCTTTTTGGTCTGGGCACTATTGCTGAGTATAGCAAGTTCCTGGCTGAGGTGGAGCCATCTGAGTGAGGAGAGGGGGTTGATCTCCACAATGTACTACATAAATTTATGTAGTTAATTTCTTGTCTTTTTACAACATTTCCACCATCCAACATACAAACTCATGCATTCTGTCAACCCTAGGCTTGACCTTTGACCTTTCCTCATTGCATGTTTACATACAAATCAAGCATGACTCAGTTGCATGCTTTCCAAATGCCAATGAAAATAGCTACAGGAGAGAAGGCACATATTCTTAATCCCCCTAGGACATCCAAATATACCCTGCCCCCACTGCCCATCAATTTTAGAGCATGTTGTCTGCTTGAACTATGACAAGCTAAGCAACCTACTAACCAACAAGAAAAAGCATCTGCAATATGCTGGCATTTGTGCATGCTACAGAATGACCTTTTGAGACTTGTCATCTCCCAATGAAAAAGAATAGACACAAGAGGCCTAACCGGAAAAATGGAGTCAGTACAATGCACCACTGTCCTATCAATCACAGGTGGCATGGCCTTGACTGCTACCAACATATTGCTTGTTCACCTAACCCCTCTTCATATCAGACAGCACTGCCAATGGGCAGCCATCCACCTTGCAACAACCCCACATGGTCATCCACTCAGAAAGCATGTCAAGCACACCCTTTGCAACTGCTGCCACCACAAGTCCTCACTCCACCTACCCCTCCAAGCATACCCCCTTGACCAGGACACCTTTGAAACCATCAAACTGCCTCAACATGAGATGGACACCCCCACTCAAGATGTTGATAAAGGACAAAGACAAAGCCCTCACAAGCAACATCCAAGCTAAAGCTACATAAGACATCACAATATACTTGGATGGATCAGGATATAAAGGTAAGATAGGGGGTGCAGTCATCCTACATTGCAAAGGCAGATAAAAAACAAATCTATGGTACCACCTTAGCTCCAACCATGACCACATCATATATGGAGATGAAATGATAGACATGATATTAGCTAAAGCTAACAGCCAACCTCCTGCAGTGCCAGGCATCCTTCATTTTCCAGCTACACTCTAGTCACATCCCTTTATAATGCACACCTCCACTGAATCAAAAAATTGCCCACTCCAGCATGCCCAAACCGCAAAAATAAGAAATTGTAACCTATTTTCTCCCCTTTTGCATAAGATATGCACAACACTGCACCCTCCTAAATGACAAACTAAAGTAAAAATCCAATGATCTAATAATTCTTTTAGATAGCCTGAAAGGAATCAAATTTATGCTGATATATGCTGTAGGTAATAAAAGTCAGGTGGGTATGATGAAAAGGGTTTGCAGAGACTGCCTGCAGTGCTGGAAAGTGGTCTGGGTGATTAGGACAAAGAGAATGGCTGAAAATCAAAATTCTGGACTAGGAAGAGGAAATTATATTCTGGATGAGAATGAGGTCCAGAGGACAACTCTGCTGATGTGAAGGGGCTTAGAGGTGATAGGAAATTGGGCAGAAGAGCACCCTCTTTATTTCTGGAAATACCAGTACAGAATTTATAGTCTGGACATACCCAAGACTGTGACCAAGAAAGTGACAGGTACATGTGATACATGCCTAAATGCATCAGAAAGTGTTCCAAATGTCAATGGTAAGTATAAATGAAGATGCACAAAGAAGATAAGGTAGATCTGAAACAAAATAGGAATATTTCAGATTGAAATAAAGATTTTTCAAACCAGATTTTTGTTTTTTGGATCAGATTAAGTGATTTCCAGTCTGGATGAAGTGATTTCTGGCCCAGATAAAGCATTTTGAAGTCCAGAAAGGAATAGGATCACTTCAGAATGGAACAACTGGGCATAGGATACTTCAGGACACCTAGAACACTAGAAAATAGGGGTTTATGAACCTAGAGAGTGATGGCTCTCTACAACACACATGCCATTGGACATTTTGTGTCTACCTTTGGTAACCTCAGCCCACCCACAGACAAATGTTAACCTACAAACCCAGAGCTATAAGAGCAACACCAATATATCACATACCAGTGCAAAACTGTACAGCAAATATCAGACTGCACCTAGAGCCTACCCAAACACTCCACCCCATGGCACAACTCACAGCCCATTCTACTACATCAGGATGATGACCTCCCAGTGGTGCAATAGCTACTCTGGATCCTCCCAAAGGTTCCACAAGACCAAGGCCCATTGCAAGTGACAGTGCTCAGCTGCACCCCTTACTTACTCTCCCCCTCATCCCTTTACCAAATATGATAATCATGGCACAAAATCTTCTCTTATGCATACTATGATACCATATGTACTCTGCCTTCCCACACATCACCCAACAGGTCTCCCCCTTGCAGAAAAGATCAGAGCAACACTACATAGCTTTACCATACAAAGTACACAACCCATATGTAAATGTCCAACAAAAGGTGTCTACAGGACAATAAACAAGAAAAAAAAAAAATAGAGCACATGCACACTATGTCATTCCCCCACATCACATTCACACATTCTTTTACCCATCTATGTATGCTATGCTTTACCTTGCAATCCCCAACATTATGCTCTACCTCAGTTATGGATAGCAAGTTTTATTATTATTACTATTTCAATCTTTGTCTTGTGTGAGGTGCAGTACTCTATTAGGACAATATGTATCTAGGTAACATAGAAGGGGCTCCTTTCCCCACCATGTCCCTGCTTGTGCAAATGCTCCAGTGGCACTAATTTAAAGCTGCAAGGATGTGTGCTCAAACCAGATGTTGGTTGGTTATGGAAGGGATTAAGGGAGCAGTAAGAAAAAGATAGGGAGAAGGTAGGTAGATAGATGGTAGGTATTGGTTTTGAGGTGCAGTTTTCTGGTTTATTCTTGTTGGTTTGTGATTTGAGGACTGTCTGTCTGGCTGATTTGTGTGGGATGGACTCTACTTATATGCCCTATTTGAGCCCTGGTTCTTCATTTATTTGTCCCTCAGAGCATCCTGTGGACATGCCCTTTCTGACAGCAAGTATGTGGGGAGGTGGTATATGCAATGTTATGATGAGTTTGCTTGCTTCCGTGGTCCCTGTATGCTTTGTTCTTTCATTAGTTTAGGAATAATATGAACATCACTGAGAGGTTGTTGGAATTGACTGTTGCTTAGATGAAGCTCAGTAGCATTGGTAGGTGGCATATGATCATCTCTTTGGTATTTGGGCAGGGTGGACAGTAGGGTGATGCAGATTTGCCTATATGGATTACATAGGTGTGAGTTTAATGAGCAGTGGCCTGTTCACAGCCATATGAGCACACTGGTGTTTCTTCCATTCAGGTCTGAGGTGGGTTTCAGAAATGATGAATGAGCTATCAGGGGCATGCATGGGTACCATCATCAACCATGCCTCTTCTTTCCAGCATGTAGAGGCAGGCTTTAGCTGCTTGAATTCAAGCAGGATGTGCTTGTCAACCATTGCCTCAGTGCCAAGCTTTTGTGCTGCAGCCAATGCATCCCACAGCTGTTTCTATAAAAATCAGAAGGAGAATTTGGAATTAATGGGCTGAGGATGTATCAAAGAGCCATTCCAATCAGCTGTCCAACCTGCCTTCTCCTCTGCCTTCTCCTCTTTGTCATCCAGTATGCATTTTGCAATGGCCTTGGCATGTTCAAGGGCCTCCTTAAACACTTTGCAGGCCACCTCATGTGGATTGTCTTTGGTGACATTGGATTCAGCAAGGAGTTGGTCAATAGGATCAGGCATGATGGTGGTAGGTGGATAAAGGTTGCAGAGGCATGGTGGACAAACATGCATCTAAGTGGTGTCCAAATATGGCAAGTTACACCTAGGAAAGTCTCTTAAGTGTCAATTTCAATGGACTTGATTTCTTTGGCCTTCAAGCCTCAATCATTCTCAGTGATGCAGTGGGTTGATAGCTCTGTGAGATGTTTATAGCAATTATTTGATGGCATGAACCAACATTGGTGTTGACTTGCCTCATCTGCAGCTAGTGGCTACATACTGACTCATTCTGGCTTGCTCTGTACATTGCTCACTGTGCCATCCATTCCCCAGCATACCTGGGCTGTATGGATGTGGTTTGCACTGTTTTTGCACTGCAAATAGGCCTTGATGACACTTTGGTTGCCTGGATTGCCATCTGTGAACCTTGAGTTGGCCTTCTCTCCCAAACAGGCTCTTTGATCTTCATCTAGGCATAACCCATCTGTTTCATTGTCACATTGGGCAATATCATTTCTTGGGTGTTTTATGGTCAATCCAGCACTGTGTGCATCATTTCAGTGCTGTGGTTAACACTTGACACTGTCTGCTTCAACCTTTTCTCTCAAGCAGCCCCCTGGAACTGTAAATTGGAATGACACATCAATCTGGCCATGCATGGGCTTTCAGTGCTGGAGGACAGTGAGATGTGCAGCAAGGGTGAGGGGGAGGGTTAGGATAGCCCCAAGGGTGGGCCAGTCACAAGTAGCATGTATCATCTAAAAATGACCACAGATATGAAGTGAACAGCAGATATGCAGATTTGACCAGAGTTTTGAATGGAGGCTATTGTTGCATTGCCCATGGCACCCAAGCTGGTGAGGTTAGGCACTTCAGCAACCAAAATGTTTCAAGTCTGGGTGGAGTGATCATATTGGTCATGCATGATGTTCAATAGATGATGCTACACTCCTGCATGAAACTATGACTCTCAGCATGATGGTGGGGGATGGGCTTTTTGAGCAGGAATGTTTGATTGGAATTTGCAAGGTCAATACATGATGAAAGCACTAGAGGGAGATGTGCTTGAGAACATGGATTACAGGTAGAAGCCATACAGCAGAAAGGATAAAGGCCTATTACACTTCTAGAAAATCATCTCCAAATGCTTCAATATGCCAACAAAGCACCAAAGGATGAACTTTGATCTATTACAGATGAGTCCAAGCAAATGCAGATGGAGAGAAATGCAATTACTCAATGCTGGTCAAAATTAATCACCTGTAACTCTTGCAAGGACTGTGCTCTAGAGAGAGCAACATAGGCTTGGCCTAACAAAGCAGTGAGATGGACCATCGGCTTGACATAACATGATGGACCAGGGGTAAACATGCCACTGAAATCAATGACAAGCTTCTGTATGGTCTGTCCCTGGGATTTATGTATGGTCAGGGACCAGGCTAGGGAGAGCAGAACCTGGTAGGCTGGATCAGTGGGGAATGGAGGTTTAGCAAGCCCAATACCTGTGTATACATGGCAACAACCTGTCCATGTGCATCTTCCACCTGAATGACCTCCAGACAACAGTATACAAGCTCAACCTCCATGCTAGTTTTAAAGTGAATGAGAGGATAGTAGGGTGAGGGTGGCTTGGAAGGGGGACCTATCATAGAGGGGTCAATCCAACATGCACAACAATCCCCATAGATTGCATGGCTGTTTCCAGATCCAGAAAACTTCTCAACTTGGTGAAATGACACAATGATTCCAATAGAGCCATTGAAAAGGCACTCTACCTGAGGACTATATGATTACAAACTCTTGGATTTTGCCAGCATCACTTGATATTGACACTTGTGGCCTTTTTGCCAACTTTCTTCTGACATTCATCCTCACCAGTGGAGCTGAGCACAGTAGGAAATTGTAAGTACATTCCACATGCTAGCTAAAGATAAAAATCTGGTGCATATATGTGCTGTTTATGCATTCATCTTGACTAGATACCAGCCAACCTCCTTGCAACCAGTAAGTTATATATTCATACTAGTTCTTCTATTACTCTCATGCAAGATGTCACACAACCAGGCATGTTTGAGCCAGAGGAACCTGAATAATAAACATTATCTGTGTGGAATTAAGCAGTAATACTATATTTTGAGATATATGTTGTGTTGATGTTAAAACACACTAGCATAGCTATGCTCATGATATTGCATAAACTATACTCAATCAATGGGCCACCTCCTTCACACCCTCTATCTTTTCAGGTTCATGGTAACTCACAAAGACAAAGTCATGTGATACATCTGGGTACTCTAAATATTTGATCCTATTTGGATCATTGTCCATCTGCAACCCCTTATCCAGGGTTCTGATGGGGTCCAGCATCTGGGGCATGACAGACCAGAAGATAAGTGACAGGCTTTGTGTAGTCAGAGGATAGGTCCAATATGACTTCTTCACCTGCCTTGACAAAGCAGGTCAGGTGGTCTCTCTTGTAGATTCCACTGGGCTTGTGTATATATTCCTTTGTATATTCAATAGTCTTTTGATCCTATTCTCACCAAGTATAGTAGCTGGGAAGAGAAGAGAAGTGGTCATGGTACTATGTGGAGGTAATGAATGATTGAAAGAAATGTTCAATTGACATATCATATTTATATGTGAGATTGAGATTCATTTCCACTTTTGTATATAAATGATGGCCAAAACCACATGCAGAAAATGTATTATTTTCTATTATTATTACAAACTCTGATTCTGTTTGATGGGATTTATTCTATGGATATCATTAATCTATAAGTAAAGTAGGGGGCTTGATTAACATTTTTTAAAAGTATCTTCTTTACAAAGATTGTAGCACATTAATGTAGTTATTTAATAGTATTACCACAAGTACAGATTGGGTTTGCTTAAGATGATTCTGATCTTGGCATGTACTTAAGTGTTCAGGAGGTGACTTCTGGTTATTCCATTGAATGCAGATGTTACACTAATATGTAGATCATTGATGATTGTCTGAGAAATGATATGATAATATAAATTGCAGCATCTACTTACAAGAGGATGGTCTGATGGCTAGGAAGGGATCAAAGCTGATAATCTCCTCTTCCTCCCCATGAAATACCTTCCGCTGTGGTAGGATCTCCTCATTCTTCTTCTCCTTTTCCTTTTTGTTCTCCTTCTCCTTCTCCTTCCCTTTTCCTTTCCCCTGCACTATCTCATCATCCATCATCAGGTCCATATCCACATCTCCCTCACCATTTTTATCCATCCAATCCACATCCCCATCACATATGCCCTCCAACTCCAACTTTATCCATATCTGCTTGTTGGGCCTCTCCTTAGTTCTACTACTCCCACTTCCTTCTATGCTTTGTATCTTTCACTTGGAATCTCACTGCTCACCATCACTATCCCTTTCTTTGCTCCTGCCATGCTTCATTCCATGTGTCATGGCAGAGGCAGGCATGCATGAGATCCTTATGGATGGTGGTGAGTAAAATATAAGTGTTACTAGCAGTCACTAACCTTCATCCTGTGGTGTGGCTATATGTTGAGAGTGGCCAGTGTGAGATAATTTAGAAATATCAAGCTACATACATCATGTCATGCAGGAGGATGAACAATTATTGAAGGACCCACATCAATTTTATCATCATCTTCTTTCCAAAACACCCATTTAGAGACTAGAACACACTGAATGAGTATCCCAATGATAGAAACAGACACCACTCACTCCATTCTACATCCAAAGGGTACTTGTACTATTTCTTTACCACCTTCCACAGTTGATGCAAGTTCAGCAAATCAACATTGTTGATATCATAGTCAAATTCCTTGCCCCCTAGCCCAGTAGGTAGACATGTGAAATACAGGACATAATTTTGTGCTTGTGATACCACATTAAATTACAGTCCAAACAAAAAAATGAAACTCACCAAGAAGTGACCAGGACAAATGCTCTATGTTGATAGGCAACATCTGCCAGAAATACATCACTATCTTATGATTATGCTCATTGAGGAGAAACTCTGTGATGAGGAACTTCTTGAAGTTTGACAACCTATAATTCGAGATGTTGTCCTCGGGGATGCTAAGACATGAATGGATGAGTGCTTCAAGAACATTATTCAAGTAGACAATGTTCTTCAGGACAATTGACAAAAAGTTCTTGATTTGAGGATGCCAGGCATGTCAGTGTTGTGAAGTGAGTAGCATACTTGGAAGATGTAGTCCTTGTGCAATTCAGTGATCACAGACATCTGCCAGTAGTAGTCAGACATATTGAAAGAATAGGAGGTTGGTGATGGATGGATGTTGGAGATAAAAAGAATGTGAGAACAAGAAATATGATGTTCATCTTAAAATATACAATCCATATCCTATTGTGGTTTTCACACAACATTCCATATATAAAAATAATTGTAACCTAAAATCTGTTCAGCTTTTGTTCAACATTTGTTCAGCAGCTATTACTCCATATAGTTTCCATGGCTACTATAAGTAATATATATTGAGAAACTCAAATAAAACAGCTGGTGGTGAAGGGAATCTGAAATAATAAGTAAATAATACTATTATTATTATTTTCCTATAATTGGCCATACATGTATGTAAAGACATGTAAATAATGGAAATTCTATGCATGACCACTTGACATAATATGTAAACTGCAATAATCACAGAGCACTGTCCATTCTAACACCCTAACACCAACTAATACTCCAGATGACCAACCAGCACTGACAGATCCAAAGCTACAAGGTGTGCATCTACATATGCAACCAACAACCCTGCCTGAACCACAAGGGAAAATACCTTTGAGTGAAGGAGGGTGGCTCCTGTCTAAGACATGCAAAGCTTCAAATGAAGCATCCTGCATGCTTTGAGGCATGTCCTGGGTGGGCTGCCCTCAATGGTGTACAAAGATGAAGTACCAAGGCACAAGATGCTATGAAAGCTGAGCTCATCAAGCATCTCTTCCATAAAGATGCCAATGTAGAGGAAAGGTCCCACCATTTGTCACACCCATCAAGTACATGACCTAGATGACAAGAGAGATAGTATATTAGTGGAAGGGCAATGCACAATGAAAGACCCTGACAAACCCTTCAAAGGTTTCTGGGGCTGGGTATGCTCCTTCCTGGTGGTCTTCCTCGACTGAGTGTGAGTCAGTGCTTTGCTGACCTGTGAAGGGACCTGTGGTGATGCCTCTGTGGGCATTGTAGACTGCAGCAAGCCCAAATAGTGTCGGTGTGTGTGGAAGTGTTGTGAGAAGCCCCCCAGGCCACAAAATAGCAGTTTAAAAGGATGGATGGGCTTCCTGTGATCAAAGTACATGCCACAAATGATATCATTGGAAAAGGAGTATTTCACAGGCCTTTCAATTATTGTCTTGTTTGTGATAGACTTGGGATACTATATTAGCCACATGGGGACACCAGTGTGGAAAAATTTGTCGCAAACTGATGTGTTGTAAGTAAAGCAACCCATCCAATCCTTCCAGACAGGATGGGTGATTGAAGGGAAGGCACAGTGATGGATAATGATCTCCACATAATTGAGGAAGGCATAGACATCCAGAAAATATTATTGTGCTTGTGTGACAAAGACGACCATGTCATGGAAAGATGATGGATGGTGTTCAAGGAGAGAAATGGTATGCCTAAAAGACTGAAGCATCTTGGCAACAATATCCTTCTTGTCACCCCAAGTCTTCTTCCAGCTAGAATAGTAGTTTGATACAACCTCATACAACGACTGGATTCCCTCAGTCTTGATAGTGTTTAGTAACCCAATGTTGGGGACAGCCTTGATGACAAAATCCTCATGGGAGGGTGTATACCAGGCCCATGCAAGCAGGTCAGGTGACAAGTGATGTTTGTGCCAAGGGATGCACACTGAATACTCAAACTCCTTGCAATATACTTGGGGCCATTGGAAACAGTCCACTGGACCGAAATGACCATCAGCTCATGCATGAAGTTCTTCTATCACGTTGTGAGGCTCTGGCACATAGCTCATGTTGGAAGACATATAAATTGTGAGGCTGTCATTCTCACAAGCAATAGCCTTTGCGTCCAGGGAATTCAAGGTCACTAGTTTGTGCAGTGAGCCTCATGCTTAAGTGGAAAATGACAGGCCTATGGTTGTGTGCACATGTTTGAGTTCTGAATCGGGTCAGAGCTGTAGCCATCTTGCATCTGATAAAGGCCTCAGCAATATAGATAGTCACAACAACCTATCAGAAGAGGGACATACCAAGGATCAATGTGCATAATGGACCAGGGATAAGGATTTGGTTTGGAGGAATGAGGCCTACATGCAAATGGACTGCAACAACGTAATACTCCAACAAGTCTTCAACCTCACTGCCACTTGATACAAGGTGGTGATGAGGTGACTTGATAGATGCAAAGTCTAAGAGCATCCTCAGTGTGACACAAAGTCTACACTGGGGAATGTTGAGCAGCACAAAGCCCACTCGGCCACACACAATTGAAGCAGAAGGTAACATATTAAGCAGTAGCATGTTGAGGAACAATGATTGAGAAAGAGGCCAAATTGCTGAGGGATGACATGAGGAGGGAGAGAAGAAGCAACAAGGTGGAACAGACATGTGAAGGGACAACAATGGCAGCACTTTAGCATACAAACTCTGATCACAAATGTGACCAACATGAGACAGTGCAACTCCAATTCTTGTCAACACTTCTTTGCTCTCCCTCATGCTGGTCCCCCCTTCAAGCCCAAGGATCCCCTATCCCTCAAGTGGGCTTTGTGCCGCTCATGCTTAATCTGTGGCCAGACTTTGAGTCATGTAGATAGTGCTGCTGGACTTTGTGTCCATTGGATTGCCCTGTCACCACCTTGTATAGTGTGACAGTGGGGTTGAAGATCTATTGAAATGTCCCTCTGCTGTGTCAACAGTGCAACTCCAGTTCTTGTCAACACTTTTTCACTCTCCTTCATGCTGGTCCCCCTTTCAAGTCCCAAGGATCCCCTATCCCTTGAGTGGGCTTTGTGCTGCTCATGCTTACTCTGCAGCCAGACTTTGAGTCATGTAGATAGTGCTGCTGGACTTTGTGTCCATTGGATCACCTCATCACCACCTCGTATAGTGTGACAGTGGGGTTGAAGATCTATTGAAGTGTCTTTCTGCCATGTTCAACTGTTCCTTACTACCTGCATTCCTCACCACACCAAAATCCTCCAACATTCACATCTGAGATATGTTTATTCAATCATCCTAACTAACAGTACATATTTACTGGTTTCTTTGTCCAGTTTGTTCATGCTTTCTGCCAACACAGTTCTGCTTTCCACCAACATGGTTCCTTCTCTCAAGCCCCTCTGGTTGTTGGAATTGCATGACCCAACAACTGGGTCCGAAAGTTGTGTAACCACAGACCTGTCATCAGGTCAGCTCGCATTCTGTCCAGTTTCACTTTGATGCTTTTATAATACTCATGCCAGGTATTGCTGTCCAAATCACAGGGCTTGTAGTGCCCCTCATCAAAATCATGCAATGCAGCCATTATAGCCACACCAGTGAGGCAACAAATGTTGTTGAGGTTTGTGGATCATATATATTGATTCAGCTGGAATGGGAATAGCATGAATGCATCCAGAATGAAGTTCTGAAAGAATGGCAATGAGAAGTATGGAAGTGAGGGGTCTGTTCAGAGGAACTTGAAGGTCTGTAATAATTCTCTGACTTTTCTCTCTTGATAGGTCACAATGTTCTGGGGCTCCCCTTGGGCAGGGCACAGCCTAAACTCAGTGTGCAAATGGTACAGAGCATATGTCTTGAACAGTTGCCATATATTGCACATTACTTCTTGTAATTCACATTTGATCCCTTTGTTGATCTGACAGTGGTGCCACCCATGGTTGATTGGATTGCACTTGCAATACTGTGGGCTATCATACTCCTCTATTCCTCCCTATTCAGTAATGCACATTCTTCTACCATCAGTTGAACTATCTCTTGTTTTGCCTGTGTAAGGATAGCTCATTTTGCTCCATCACCTAGATTGGCTGATGCATGTCCAAGCATGGGCATGGGTGTGTGGGTGGATGTGGGCAGGAACAGGAGAGGCAGGTTGTTCATGCCTTCTATAGGAGTGGGGATTTGGGTAGGGATGGTCATGGTGTGATTAGAAGGTAGGTAATTGGGTATGATAGTGTTCCACATGTTGCTGAGTACCTGTTCACCTCTCTCAACAACCACCTGACATGGGGGATGTTGTGGGAGGGTTCTGATTTCCCACTGCCAGGTATGCCTATATTTCATTCATCGTGTACTCCATAGATACTCTAGGTGTATGTCAACATGGCAAGCAAAAACATTTGGGAGTTTAGGACTGACATGAGAGTCTGGCATGGTGTTGCTCAAGTATCAGAGGGTTCCAAGCATGATTGTAGCAAGTATGTGCAAAGGTCAGCAGATGAGTATAGCTGCAGATCAATTGATATCAATATTCGATTTACCCATGTTCTTAGCAATCACCAGAGGACTTGCAAAATGACATAATTTTGGGGGCATATGCAAGTACACATGTAGGGCAACTCAAACACTATCATAATCAGAGTCATATTCAGATGCTCCACCCTAGACCTGGATGACCTTTGCAAGACATTCAACTTCCTCATCAACTGCCCCCAGCTCCACTAATCCATCTTCTTGAATTGCCTGCTGTACATCTTCCTCCAGTGTCATGTTAGCAGTGCTGTCATGATTCATACAAAGTAGGCATTCCAGGATTGTGATCTGTTCTTTGTTTGCTGCAGGATCCTGCTCACACCACACTTGAACTGAATTGAGAAGGTTCTGACGTGATTTCAGGGACTTGATCTCTGCCATACTGAGGGCAACATGATATGCATGGCACACATGGTCTGCAAGTTTAGACTTGTGTGCAGTCCTCAATACCAGAAGAGGAATGTCAGTAAGAGCACTTATAAAGAAGTCTTTTCCCTGAGCAAGTAAAGTTAACTATCAAACAGTAAATAAATCACAATACTTACATGTTGTATGTCCTCCAGGCTCATATCGAAGCATGATGATAGTCTGAGTGAGCAGGATGTGATGCAAAGATCATGGACAGAGGTCTTGGATGGCATGTTGTATGGATGGAAACAAGGTTTGCTCTGTTGTGATGGATCAGGTGTGCAAGTACTGAGATGCATTGCAGAAGGGTCTGCAGTTGGGGAGCAGATGTCCAGAGGGCAGATACTTGGGTTGCAGTCAGGTGGAAATCTGACCTTTGACTCCATAACCAGACATAAGACCTCTTGTGGACTAAGCGAAGAGGGCAAGTTTGGGGAAGCAATCAAGGGGTTTGAAGAAGGAGAGAGCTGAGGTGTGGAGATGTCAATGTCACTCATGTTGGTGCTGCAGGGACTCAGGCTATGTATAGGCATTGTATGACACCAGCAGAGACAAGTGACTCAGGGTGTGACTTTCAGGGCCAGCAACTCCAACTCTCAGCCTTGTTGGAAACTCCCATCTTAAACCCAATGCCATGCTCCTAAGCCCCCAAGGATCACCTATCCCTTGAGTGGGCTTTGTGCCACTCAAGCTTACTCTGCTCACACTGGTCCCCCCTTCAAGCCCCAAGGATCCCCTATCCCTTGAGTGGGCTTTGTGCCACTCATGCTTACTCTGTGGCCAGACTTTGAGTCGTGCAGATAGTGCTGTTGGACTGTGTGTCCATTGGATCACCCTGTTGTCACCTCATATAGTGCAATAGTGGGGTTAAAGATCTATTGAAGCATCTTTCTGCCATATCCAACTGTTCCTTACTACCTGCATCCCTCACCGCATCCAAATCCTCCAACATTCGCATCCGAGATACATTCATTCATTCTGATGACAGTATGAGATATATTATTTATCATATATTTATGCATCTGTACTAATCCTGGCAATCCAATGTCAACCATGGCATAGGTACTCTCTCCCCCGCCTTTCTTTCCAACTTTTATACTCTTATCTGTGTCCCTCTTCCTCATCATGCCCAACTCCCTCCCAGGGAGATGTAGCAGGGTCAGTTTTGAGACTTGTTTTGGTATCCTCAAGGAACAAAGGATGTTTGACAGTGGTGACTGCAGGGAAAGGTAGGTATCATACAAAATGCCAACATGAAACTACTTACTGTTTTCCTCTTTGCACCAAGTGATTACACACACTGCATGCAACCAGAAGCCCCTGTCTACTTCCAAATGCGGACATGAGGCTTTATGCAAGACCACAATTCATCAATCATCAAGTTTCACAAGGCTCCTCATGACATGTGAGCATGTAGTCAGTTCATCTCCCCAGAGCACTAACATCATGAAGTTGGGATGACACAATAAACTTTGCAAAGCATCTGTTGCATACTGAGACTGCTTCCAGGTAATCAAGAGGTGGGTCAAGCAGGGTAAGTATTGAAATCCCCTCATGACTGCTTCCCAGCACCATTGGGTTGTCAAATCCAAGTGTGAGATATGGTGGAACACAGGGATGTTAGGGAGGTGGATGAAGTGAGTTTGGAAGAGAACTGCAGGATTGATGGAGAGGAATTTCAGGCAGGGAAGGTTATTGACTGTGCTGATGATGATGCTATATTTACCCAGATTCCCTTATGTACACAGAGTGAGGTTCATCAATTGAGGACAGATTCACAGAAGTTTGGTTGCAGTGTTAGGATGGACCAACATGCCAATCAACAAGCATAGAATCTGCTTGGACTGTATGGTAAGTGACTTTGTGAGGCTTTTGGCAATGACATTGCAATAAATGGAAATCTTTCTATACAGTATAGGCTGGATCCTTTGTGCACAATTTTAGTACTCTGTAACTAGGCCATTCAAACCACACTTACCACTTTTTGACATGATGTGCCACACAGAAATATTTAGCCAGCTCATGCAGTTCTCTACTGGCTAGCAGAAAAATCATTCATTCAAGTTCATCTGGCAGAGCAGACCAAGGCTTGGACACAGCAGCTATTGGCACCAATGATGAGGGTAAAGTGAGCAGCAGATGCCAGGTACTCCTCATACCTCTCCTTGAAGGAGTAGGTTTGCATTTAAATATTGATTGGATGAGGTCCATCCCACTGATTGGTGGGTCATTCCTCCCCTTTCTCTTGTCCTTACAGGTCTGGGCTTGTTATATAAACAGTTCTCTGTTGATTGCAAAGACCAGGTAAGCAGCATCAACTTGTTATTTATTTATTTATTTAGTTGTTTACTTTAAGCATGTTGTGCCTTGCTGACCAACATCTTGGCATGACCTGGTGTGGGCCCAGTCATTGTCTAATCATTTCTGAAAGACAGGACCTGGGTCTGTCAGTGCCCCACCCCTCCTCAAGTCTGCCCCTAGTCATTCCAAAACACCACTTAACCACTTCCAGATCTCTGCATCATTGGTATCTGCTTCCTTCTTCATATCCACGAGTGAATTTGCAATCATGAGATGCAGTTGTATTTCTATGTCCAGAGTATCAGCTATCACACCTGATGAAGCATCCTAACTCCCTTCAATCTCATTTTGTTCTGCTCAATCCTACACTCTTCAACTTTGTCACTGTCTTTCATACACCCCATACCAGTGCAGCATGGTTGAGCCCTGATCCATATTGTCTTGATGCAAGTAAACTTCTCCCCAATAGCTGCCTCCCAGTATTCTTCAGACTTCAAAGGGAACTTCAGGGACTGCTTCTCAAAACTCTCCAAAAGCCATCCCACCAAAATGTGAATGATGGTGTCATTCCAGGGGGAGGTTTTCAGGGCTTTCATGTCCCATTGAGGATGCTCAACATCCAGTCCTACACCTCCCTCCTCAAATGCTTTTACTTGCTCCCTCATAGCAGATAAATAACCACTATATTCCTCATCCTGCGCTATATCATAAACTTGCTTGAATAGATCATGTATGCATTCCTGGTAATGATGAATGTAAGACTGAACAATGTGGTGTCAAGATATCCTACCAGATGTTTCAGACAATAGGGGTCATTTTTCTTACCCTCAGCTTCTTGGTGCTTCTGTCTGGGCATTGATGAGTCACCTACTTTAACAAACCCATGTTCATTGAGTAGGTGATTTATCATTATTTCTATGCTTCACATCATATCAGCTAGGTTGTCTCATTGTGAGCTACTCTCCTGCAGCAATGTCTCATCTTTGATGTCTGCAGTCAATCCCACATCTGCAATCGATTCTGTGCCCATATTTCCAGTCCCATCGTCCTGTAAGGTGTGTTGGTTCATTCCAACTCAAAATGTAGCATAATATTACCATCAATTGAGCAATTACTGCTATTTTCATCAATGCTTTTTGACTTCCTTTGCTTAATGACTTGGGTATCTTTTGTATACCTGTTTTGCTACCAGAGGGTTGTGGTGTGATCACAGCAGATGGCTGTTGCACTTCACTCTGTGGGGTGGCATGGGCTCTCAGTGAACAGTCTCCCATCACATCATTCATAGTATGTTGACTTTTCTATATATGCCCTCAGTGTCATATCTCAACAGTATCACTCTTAGTTCACCTGCATGTTCCACAGTTCACACTATTGCTGCTTCTTCATTGCAGATATTTCTTTTTCTTTTTGAACCTGTTGCTAATGAGAATGCTCAGTGAACAGCATTATTAAGATACTTACCCTTAGTTGTTCTCTTTCAATAGCATTCTTCTCACATTCACACTCCAGTTCCTTCTTCATCATTGCAATTGCTTCCTGTTGGCCCTGGGAGACATAAGTTGATGCCTCACCTATCAACTGACTGACCTACTTTCAGCATTTCATTGTGTGCATGTAAGATGCTCTGTGATTTCACACTCTTGTTCTCCACCCAGTGCTTCATTTGTTGATGGAACCCTTCTAATGCTGTCTGCTGTTCCACCTGGGAAGCTTGCAGTTCGCTATTGATGGCCTATATATAACATGATTACAATGGAGGTAAAAATCTTTGAAAGTATTACCATTAGGCCTTCGTTCTGTTTAATGGTCTCCATAAGCATGGCCTCTGACTTTCAAAGTTGCTCTCATAGATTGAAAGAATGGTCCACCTCTTTGATATGAACTGAAGACTGCACCCACTCCTGCACAACTAGTAAGAAATTGCAGCAGTGAAGTGGAAAAGTCTCACAGATTCAGAGCCCTGGTGGCAAATCCTTGGAATCCAAGGATGCCCATAGGCAGGGTCTCAGGTTGGTTCAGTTCCAGATAATATTGTGGAAATTCTATTTGAGCATCATTGATGTTGGTTGGCACATTGGTGAACTCTGATGTCAACAAATCTGGGAGAAATGGGGGGTGAAGGGATTGTCATTCAGATTGGCCTCCACAAAAAGTGGGGGATAATTATTCTATTTTGGCATATCTGTGAGCATGCTATACCAGGACTAGGATTCCATACTACTCACTGGAGGATCCATGGTAGATAATGTTCATCAAGAGGCTTTGTCTTCTGGGTTTACCATGCACCAATCAAACACAGTAAGCATTTGTATAATATTTATATTTATATATACTAAGACAGGCACAGAGAGTCAACAAGTGAGGATGTGATAATGGAGACTCAGGTGATAGCTGAGAAGGAAATGGGGAAAAGAGCAAGGACAAGGATAAAGGCAGGAGTGAGGGTGAGAGGGAGGGTGAGAGTGAATGTAAGGGCAAGGGCAAGGACAAAGGTGAGGGCAAGGATGAGGGCAAGGGTAAGACAAGTGTAAATGTGAGTGGCAAAGAAGCAAGAAGAACTACATACATTGAAGTGGATGGGTAGGGTATGAATATCAACAACATGGACAAGACATGGTTTGCACCAGGACCTTCTACTCTCAGAGTCCCATCTCAAGAGCTCTCTGGTGTAGAATCTCTATAGGGCCTGCTCTCAAGGGTATCTTCATCATCAAGATCAATCATCCCCTCATAAAGCAACCCATCTTTGAGCCATCTACCATCCATCAGACTCACTTCAGGTGAGTCTTCATTCAGCTCATCAGCACCTTGGTTGCTAAGCACAGAGGATTGGTACCCCCTTGAAAAGTCTCAGACTAGCCCAATCTTGCTTTTATATGTTCCAGATGAAAGCTGAGCAACCTCCTGGCAGGATGCACAAAAGGACCTTGGGTGGGGCCAGTGCATAATCAACAAGGAGTAGTATGCTAGAATCAGATATCTAAAAGGCTTCATTTACAAGATCAGCAGCAATAGCTTGGGTGTTCAGGTGTTAGTGTTTGACTGGGTAAGCCAGTTGAATGTCACCCATTCCATCTATGTTTACATCAATATAAACTCTTATTTATTGTACTTGCAGCTCTGGGTGATGATGCAGCTGGACTGTACAACCATGGCAGTGCATTTGATGTCATGTATTTGCCATGGAAAAAATTTAGAATAGTAATTCTAGAACCATAGTCCAATCATTGGATCAGGAACATGATGGCACAGATGGATTGCATCATTGGTGGTATTGATTACAGTATTGATCACTGGTGGGCCTCTTGCCTGCAAGTTGTAAAACTGCTAATGGTATTTATTTCTCCTAAATACCTCAGAAATACATATGAACTCAACAAAGAATTCTTCAAGTGATATGAAATGCATGTGGATATTCTTGCTGAGTAGATACAATTCTGGCCACCAAAATGGCAGATGTGAGACACAGTAAGCAAGTGGCCTGTGGTACACCATCTCTTGTTCATAATAAGCACCAATGATTATTCTCAATGATGGCATAGAACCTCTGAAGAACTATGTCTTGAAACAGAGCCACAGTGACTATAGCAGTCATATCATCTTTTCCTCAGCACCACTCAGAGATTGGTCATGGGAATTGCTGAAAAAACATATGTACTTCAACAAATTCTAGATGGTCCAGGAATATGTTCCATCCTTGGCCAAAATAGGAGAGTGAAGGGTGTTTTTAATCAGTGGTCAGACCTTGTGGGTGATGCACATGTTCAAGAAAAATAGAAACTGGATGTATATACTGGTGACATCCTATCTAACAATTGACAAGATAAGGTGTATTTTTCTCTCAATAAGGTCCAGAATGTATGACATACAGCAAATATGCAGCAATATCATAAAGGAATCCCCTGAGTCTGTGGAGGCATGATGCAAGAAAATTGTCAATCCCAACATGGGAACTACTGTTGTATGAAAAGTGGCAAAATGTGAGTTCCAATCATACATGCTAGACACATGGAAGGCTCTTATGCTCTGGAAAACAAGGACAACTGGTGAAAAGCCCTCAATATGTACTTTCTGCTGCATGAATATTGGTATTCACATCACACCAGAGCCATGCCCCTCATACTTTGTAAACAAGGTGGAGTGAACTCCAACTGCCAGCCTGTGGCTGGCATGTAATACCACTGATACCCTAGGAACACTTGCAGATACATTTGCTATGATATTTCAACAGTGGGCCATTGACATTAAAATCCATACATATTATGGTATCATTGTAATAGTAATACTATTTATGTACTTTCCATCATATGCATGACAACACATTTTGTTGAAAGCAGTCAATATCTGTTCTATGACAAAAGATGGATGTATGTGTCCCCATTCATTGTGTTAATACCTGTAGAATATATTTCATTTGGCACATGTTTGGTGGATGTTTGGTGGAGATCATACAAGTTCAACATTGATTAAAGATCAGTGTACATGTTCCAATTCATTTAATGAATACCTGCAGTGAGTATAAGAACCATATTGATAATGATGCATTTTGTTTGGCAAATATTCAGTGGATGTTCAGCAGATGTTCAGCAGTGGTTATACATGTTCAACATTGATTAATGATATGTGTATGTGTCCTAATTCATTTAATGGACACCTACAGTGCATATGATCATTATTTGGATGACAATACATTTTGTTCAGCAAATGTTTGGCATATGTTCAGCACACATTTGGTGCATGTTTGGCACACATTCAGCATGGTTAATACACACTTTAGTGTGTCCCCAATCATTTAATGGTCATCTGAAGTGAGTATGAGAATCATATCATGATGATATGTATATTTTGTTTGGCACCCATTTGGTGGATGTTCTGCAGATGTTCTGCAGTGGTTACACACATTCAACATTGATTTATGATACTATATGTGTATGTGTCCTAAAACACTCAATGGATACCTATAGTGGGTATGATCATCATTTAGATGACAATACATTTTGTTTGAAAAATGTTCAGTGCATATTCAGTGGATGTTCAGCGGTGATTACACATGTTCAACACAGATTAATTATAGGTGTATGTGTCCTAATACATTTAATGGACACCTGAAGTAGGCATGATCATCTGAATGACAATACATTTTGTTCAACCAAGATTCAGTGCATGTTTGGTATATGTTCAGCAGATGTTCAGCAGTGATTACAAACATTCAACACAGATTAATGATAGGTGTATGTGTCCTAATACATTTAATAAACACCTGCAGTGGGTATGATCATCTGGATGATGATACATTTTGTTCAATCAAGGTTCAGCACATGTTCAGCAGGGATTACACATGTTAAACATTGATGAAGGATGGGTATATGTATCCCAAAATCATTTACTGGACATCTGGAGTGAGTATGATTATCATATGGATGATGATACATTTTCTTCAGTGATTGTTTGGCAGATGTTTGGTGGATATTCTGCACAGCTTATAGCTTGGAATTATGCATTCCAATTCATTTATTATGTTGATACCTGGAGTGTGATCATCATATGGATAATCATACATTTCATTCAGCTGATGTTTGGTGCTGGTTATACATGTTTTACCCTGCATATAGTCTTAAGCTTAGTGCTCTTGTATGCCCAACTCAACAAAATTTCATAGACAACCTGTATATAATCATACAAGGTACATATCCATAGTTGCATTAAATTATACTAAATTATACAGATGTTGCAACTCAGAGGAAGAGTCCAAGTATACCACAGTATGGGACTTGGACACATGCTTCTTTTTCTACAAAGGTGCCTTCTCTTCCCTCTCCTTTGTGTCACTTGCAGTCTCCTTCTGCTTTGTGTGTCTGTACTTTCCACTACCTTACTTTACCCCTTTCTGGGGCTCACTTGAAGATAACTCAGCAGTTGAATCTGTATTACCTTTGTCAGCAGACTCCAAGTACTCAGTGAACATGTATCTAACTAATCATCTTGTCAATAAGAGATGTTGGACAACATCTAAACAAACACTCATAGTCATCATTCTCCACAACTACTGGCATGTAGATTTTCTTTCTGTATTTTCAGAGTGTAAGTGCCATTTTTGATGTTATGTTCTCCTTAGCAAGAAGGAACCAAGTCCTTTCTCTATACCAAATTGAGCCTTATTCCTTGCAATACCTAGCCCAATTTGCTCACCAATGATCAATGAATTTCATTCTTGTTAAATAAACCAATGACTTACCCAACCTTGCCACATTTCCTTAATCTACATTGCAACTGTTAGTCTGCTGGTACTACCTCATGAGCATGGGCCTGTGGTGTTGAACCCAGTATTCCACCAGGAGATGGGCATCAAAGGTCCCATTTGAGAGGAGCTGGTTCTGTACTAACACTGACCGATTCTTCTTTGACTTGCTTGAATACCATGTCCATGTATAAAAGAACCTTGCTGAGCATCTCAACATAATCTTCATCCAGATCTATCTCATTCTTGAACTTGATGAAAAGATGGATTACTGCCTCTCTCCAGAGGAACACATTCATCAGTGTAGAAATTAAAAGTCAGGTGGATGCAAGGTAGGGCAAGTATGTTTGTTCCCAGGGGTTCTGAAGGTAAGGTTGGGTGATGAAAAGGGTTTGCTGAGACTGCCTGCAGTGCTGAAAAGTGGTTCAGAGGGTTAGAACAAAGAGACTAACTGAAAACCAAATTTCTGGACTAGTAGGAGGTCTAGAAGGAGGAAATTATATTCTGAATGAGAATAAGGTCCAGAGGACAACTTTGCTGATGCAAAGGGACTTAGAGATGATAGAAAACTGGGCAGAAGAGTGGATGATTCATTCTAGGAATACCAGTACAGAATTTATAGTCCAGGCATACCCAAGACTGTAACCAAGGAAGTGACAGGTACATGTGGTATGTGCCTAAATGCATTGGAAAGTGTTCTGAATGTCAATGGTAAGTATAAATGAATATGCACAAACAAGATAAGGTAGATACAAAACAAAATAGTAATTTTCTGGACCAAAATGAAGATTTTCTGGACTAGATTAGCATTTTCCAGATCAGATTAAGTGATTTCTGGACTGGATTAAGTGTTTTGAAGTTTGGAAGAGAATAGGATCACTTTGGATTAGAAAGAACTGGATGTAGGATGCTTTCAGACACCTAGAACACTAAAAAATAGGGGTTTATGAACCTAGAGAGTGATGTAGAGAGCTACAACTCTCTAGGTTCATATCCCAGGTTTTCAGAGTGTTCCTCAAGTGTCCATCCATAGTTCCAAGTCCATCCAAGGAGTATCTGGGCAATCCTACACACTTGGTATATGTCCAGACCTCTTTTTGACAATTTCCATTTATCTGGTTGGTCTGGATTCCCTCTGGATGCAATCTGGATGACTTTCTGGGGTTCAGACTAGATGTTTTCACCTTGAAACATTTCAGACTGATACCTTTCATGCTTCACAGACATTCCTATGTGTTTTGGCATCCATTTTGGTTACTTTACATGTGCTATGCTGTCTCTATAGCTAGTCCCAGGCATACCTGGACTATAAAGTCTATAGGATGGCTAGATTTTAAAAAAGGAAGTCTTTCAACACACCTGAAATCACTCAGATTTCATCCTAAGTCTCTCAGCATCTATCTCACTTGAATATAACCATTATCTGGGTCTCTTTGCTCTCATATCTCTCTTTCTGAACTTTATTCTCCTTTGGAAACTTGCCCTCTTTTATTCTGAACTCTTCTGGTCATCGTTCTTGGCCAGATTTGCTTTCTAAAAATACCATTTGTTATAGCAAACCCTCCTCAACACACAACATTACATACAGAACCCTAGGGACAAACATATTTGCCCTCCCTCACACTCATTTGACTTTTTGATTCTACAGCAATGGCTCTCTACATCAGCTTAATATACACAGGGGATAGATCCATCATGATTTCATCATCCTACAGTGGCTCAAAAAACTGTCCGGATGTTTACATGTTTTTCATTAAACACAGTGGTGCTCAATAATCCTTAACCCTAACCCTAACATGTTAGTATATGAAATGAAGTACTCATTCTCGGCTTTCTATCGATCCACTATTTAGAGAATTTGGTCAAGATTTGATAAAATGGCAGCCATTTCAAAATGACAGCTCATTTGGACAGTTTTTTGACTTTAAATTC
>JBBPLR010000160.1:13476-35760 GCA_038089915.1 Sutorius australiensis | reverse complement strand
GAAGCAAGGAGAATCTTGTAGTTCAAACGAATCAGACACCCATGAATGAAGGTCCGAAGCGCGTATACGAGAAGTGATAGGTTGTAAATACATATTTCTCGAATCTCTAGTTGCAGTCGTCTGATAGCGACCACCTTTTTTTTTTATACAAACACAACACCAAACGTCGGCATGCGTACAATGATCACCATCTTCAACTGGTCACATCTAAAAGTCATGTTAGGCGACTGCACGAAAACGCATCAGGACGACATACACATTATCTGTGGTCCGGTGGGCACCACGGGCTGCGGAGGCGGCCGTCCGAGCGTCTCGTCAATGATCTCTGCAACCTTGTTCCACTGCGACGTCTCCCGAAGATCCGACATATGGCTACCGCCCGAAAGCTTTACCGCAATTCCGGGGAATGTTTCCAAAAGGAAGGACGCGACGCGGGCAGATTCACGGAGATCAGAACGCAGATCAACACGAAGAAGGAGCGGTTTTGCACTCTTGGCCCTCCGCAGAGGTGGGTCGGCGCTTGCGGGCGTAGGAATCTCCCGAGCGTTCAATCGAAGTTCGAGGATTTCGATGTAAGGACAATGCTGCGCGAATGAAACGAGGGATTTTAACGTCACGTTAACGGTCATCAATGGTTGCACATCGTTCATGATGGACAGGTGCTGCAATGTTGGCCACGCCCTCGCCATTTCGTCTAGTTTACGATCGTCGAGAACCAGGCCTGTATTCAGCAGAGTAAGATGACGAAGATGCTGTATAGCCAGCAGATCACCGATCGATTGTAGAGGTGAAGTATAGCCGCACACAGTCAAGGATACCATGCGAACGGACTGACGTTGGCTAGACAGCGTTGCGACAGATCCGAGAAGCCGGCTAAGTTCGTCTGGGCTGACCTTGGATGCGAGATGTATGTTAATGATCTCGAGCTCCGACGCATGGACAGCTTTCAGTAGCCGCAGGACGAACGGTATCGAGAAAGAATGGAGCCCGAGCGAGCGAAGACCTGAAAATGCGGTTGACGAGTCCGGGAGCGACAGTCCTTTGCGTTTCGTTAAGAAATCAAACCCCGGACCAAGCGCCAAAACGAAGCATTTCAGGCTCCTGAGGGAAACGAACACAGACAAGAACTCTGCGATCTCTACGGGGATCACGTCTATCACGGCATTCAGTTTACAGTGCGGGGATAGCGGCACGGCCTCACCCATGAACACCCGGACGGACTCGAGATTCCCGAAGTGGTTCCGAAATCGGGTGAGAAAGTTTTGCGTATCCTTGGCGTTGCGACCGGGCGGGTACTGGAAACTCAGCGTCCGAAGCGTGTTCGCCGGAGACAACATGAACATGGATTTCGTGTATGTTGCCTCATCCACGATAGATATATTGCAAATCGTTGGGTAGCTCAGTTCCTGGAGGTTTGGAAACACGGGCTTGAACGGACACGACTGGATGAGAGTTTGGAGGACGGTTTTGTGTACCATGAGTCCCCCAAAGTTTTTGAAGCCGTCCTCTGGCAGGATGGTTCGAATACGTTTCGCGTAGAACAAGGGTCTCCGCCATTGCGTAAGCATGGGCGTCTTGGCGATTGTCTGCGGACGAGGATCAGGTTACGATGGTCGAGACGGTTGCATAGGACACCTACGAACGTTGCAACGGCCATTTGCTCACTCGGTGCAAAATTGAGCACCTCTGGAGGAAACGTCATGAGCAGTGGCAAGAGGGAAGTCTGTACGCGCCACATGACGTCGAGCGCAGGGCCGTTGAATAGCTTGCAAGTGAGTGCAAGGCTTACGAGGTCGGTGCGACCCTTGTACGACACGTAAACGTGTTCGAACACCTGGAGCAAGATGTGCGGGATTTCAAAACAATGGGGAACCTGGGTGTTGGCCCGTTGCACTGGAACGGACATGGACGTCGGCGGGCGTCTTTGTAGTGGCTCGGGGCCTCCTCCCAGGCTTCGAAGGTGATACATGACCAAGGAGCTGCTGTGCGATAAGATCGGTTGGCTCCGACCCAATCCACAGCATTATTGTCGCCCCGCTTTTGGCACGCCGACTCCACCGTCACAGACGCGCAGGAAGGCATTCTTGACGACGCGCTGATCAGCGTTGAAGCACGCCAACGTATTTTAGCGCTGGTTCGCAATCTATTCCAATAGACGGCCCGGGCGCTAAATTCGGTTGATTGGAATGCGGGTCAAAGATATAAAGTCGTCCCGTCATCGTACCTCCCTCAATTTCTTTTTCCCTCTCCCCGCAAACTTGAACACATCCGCTCCTTTGTAAAGGCCCGCTCGCCTTCGCCCTGGCACCATGCTCGTACTTCATCCGCTCGCCGTCCTCCCTTTTATCGCCCTAGCGCGTGCCGGGCCCCTCGTCGGCCGCAATCCCCAGTGCAACGTTGGGACGATGCAGTGTTGCGAGAACGTGGAATCAGTGTGTCTTGTTTGTCTGTGTCGTTGGTTGACCTGATGTCTTTGCCGGATAGGCTAGCTCGCCGACGGTAACGGCACTGACGAGTGTGGTGGCCGAGCTCGCGGGCGCGATCGGCGACCTGCAAGTTGGCTTTGGTTGCACTTCGATTACTGGAGCTGGCTCTAGTTCGGGATGTCAATCGAACCCCGTTTGTTGCACCAATACAAGTTATGTACGTGTCTTGTTGTATCTCGTCTCGACGTATCCGATGCATTTGTCTAGCAGAATGGCCTCATCAACGTGGGATGCAGCCCCATGAACATCGTGTAGTCTGTGTCAACCTCGAAGGCCAGACTCGTTTGGGCACCGTTCGCTTTCTTTACCAGTTTTGTCGCCCTTAGACAACGTCTTCTGACCAGAAGCTCTCTTTTTCGTTGATGTCTGATCATTTTGTCCATGGTCGTGTAGTTGTGTCTAACGACGGGCTCGAGTCTTGCCGGCCACGAGCGTGCCTTGTAATAAATTTGTACGCGAGCGGGACTCGATTGGCTTGAATATGCACCAGCGTCCCCGATTTAACCCCTCGCCTTGTGGTGACCACTCGCAGACGATTTCTTGTCTGATTTCTACCTCGCACGACGAGGAATGGGTGCCCGTCGTCGCTTGTCCTGCCGACTTTGATTTGGAGCTCGTAAGCCAGCGATGATTCGGTCATCATCGCAATTCACGACCACCTTCTCGTTCCTAGTTTGAATCTGCCATCGAACAGCTCATCCACCATCCAGAGTACAACTCGACGCTCATTCTTCGCTCAGAGACGATCAGCGAGACATTCCACTCGCATCATGCTGATGGTGTCTCGGGCAATCTCGAGTCACATCGGGCCATCTGCACTATACACCGCAAGCTCCTCCCTCGGCGACCAGGCCGCGATACGGCGCTCGAGCAACATTGCATACTGTATGCGTCTACCACCGGCGCGTACGAGAGCATGCCATGCACGCTGGTACTGACCCCTCTCCTCCCGCCTGGCGCGTCTCTGCCTTACTACCACCCAACCGTCCGCCATCTCGCATTTCGCTTCATTCCTTGCACGCCCCCAATCTTACGCATAGAGGCGGTCGTGTTGCCCGATACGCCCTTGGATCTCAATTCGAGACTGTACCGCACGGCCCTGGGGCTCCTTGAGACGCTCCATCGGTACGGATGGGGTGCGATGACGCGCTACCAAAAGCGCGTGAGGCACGACTGTGTGATCCCGAGAGAGACATATCAGGATCTGTATCTCGTGATGCGAGAACGGTATAAACACCTGGTGTCCGAATGGAAGGAGTCCACGGACCCACTCAAGCATGTGTTTGAGGTAACGATGCACTGCTCGTCCCGTCACGGCTGGTTGATATTCGACCACAGGATATCGGGATCGCGACGTATCTCATGCTTCTTTGGAAGCAGTCTTGCGAGGACGCAGAGCAGCAGGGGAATGCGAGCCACCATCAGGCGCTAGAACACGACATGCCCTGGACGCACTGGCCACGACCGCCTGGTGGGTTTCTGGACCTTGGGTAAGTTCGCTATACTCGCCAACGCCTCACATGTGTATACGGCCTGCAGGTGCGGAAACGGACTTCTTACACACATTCTCGTCTCCGAGGGCTACCACGGCCACGGCATCGACCTCCGGGCACGCACGTCCTGGGACAACTACCCAGAACGTACCCGTGCAGCCCTACACGTACACGCGCTCGATCCGACGCAGTACGCTCGAACGACGGCAAACACCCCCGGCCCCATACCCTACCTTAAACCGGATGCATTTCTCATCGGTAACCACGCAGACGAACTGACGCCGTGGCTCCCGCTCATCGCAACGCTCGAGCATGCGTCAGGGTACCTCTCTATCCCTTGCTGCGCCTGGTCCTTTGACGAGCGGTTCACATGCGCGTCAGCCGCCTTTACGGACGTGCCCATCATCGAGGACGACTTTGTAGATTTTCTGAATCTGGGCGGCGAGGGTGGTCATCAGAGTCAGTATTCGATGTATAGGATTTGGCTCGCCAAGTTGAGCCAGTGGGTGGGATGGAAAGTCGAATGCGATATGCTTCGTATTCCCAGCACACGAAACTGGGCCATAATAGGTACGCCTACCTGCTTGTGAGCCGCATCAAGACTGAGGTCAGCAGGTCGGGAGCGGCTCGGTGAGGGTGACCAAGTCTACATAGAGCGGGCACTCGACATCGTCCGGGATGTAGTAAAGAGAGGCACATTCAAAACGCGAACGCCAGAGGGAAAAGCAATCGATCATTAGTCATGGATGTCATAAAGTCGGTGGGATAGTGAAAAACGGAAACGTTGACTGTTCTCGTTCGGCCTCCTCCGACACCCTTCTGCACTCTGCGAGCAGCTCCCTGAGCTCTGCCAAACTGACGCTCCCTTTCCACTGCGCATCCTCTTCTGCATAGTATTCGTGGTCTTCCTCCTCTTCGCTCTCGTACTCATCCTCCTCGTCCGGATCCTGGGGAAGATTTCCCAGCGACCCTCCCGAGCAGTCCTCGAGCTTCACGCGCATCTTGGCGCACATATCCCACCATCTCTCCCACCGCTCAAAGCACGTGGTCGCAGGCCCGTTGTTGTCATTCAGGTCTTGCAACACTGTTGGATTTAGGACCCTCACGCGCTCCAATTTAGGAAATGACGCCCTGTTCAAGGCGTTGAAGTTACGGTCGTTTGTGCGCTGGACCATCAAGTTGCGCACGGGGTCGGCATCGGCGTACGCTGCGGCGTAGCCTACTCCAAAGGCGTAAAGGAGGCCGTGGAGGCCGATATGCTGGATGTGGGTGTGTGGACGGTTGGTAAGCGTGATGGGTAGCATTGCTTCGTCTTCGGGTTCGTCAGGGTTGGCATCGGGACGTTGAACTGGTGGTATCTTCCAATCGAGGTTAAAACAAAAGGTGGTCAGAAAAGGGCAGAGGTCCAAGATTGTACGGACGTCGAGTGTAGGTATGCAGTTCAAGTCTAGGAAGAGGAGGGTCATGCCGTGTTGCACGAGGAACGCGACGACATCTGGGATCTCGAAGGTATGGGTACCAAAGTGAAAAGAAAAACTGCGTAGCAGGGGAAGCGACCACCCGGTGGCCTGTTCTATGAAATCCTGACAGAAGCCTTTGAGGAAGAGTTGCTGGAGGTTCGGCAGCTTGAGTTTGACATCTTGGGCGGAACCAAGTGTGATAGTATCGGATTCCTTGATGGCGAGCGCGAACTCAAGGTGGACGGAAACGAGGTTGGGGAGCGTGTCCAGCGCCCAAATCACTTTGGAGAGTAGTTCGGATGGTACGTGCCAGTGCACTGTCCGCAGGTTACTGCAGAACATGCCAAGCGTATCTGCGATGGGTCCGAAAGCGCTGGACATGGGCCAGTCGACGATAAAAATCTCAAGGTTTGGACATTGCTGGAGGATAGCGACGAGCGGGTCCTCAAAGTCGTCCATTCGCGGACCGCGCCCGTTGGAAAAGTGGGTGATGTGCAGCCGTCTTGCCCACCATCCGAGCGAGGGATCGCGATCGAGGATATTACGGAGATCGCGTAGTTTGGTGGGATCATCAAAGAAAAGACAACGGACGAGAAACTCGGTGCCGAGTCTACGCCAGGTCTGGCACGCTGCGATGATCGACTGTAAAGGCAGAAATAACGCGATGAGCGATCTCGCGCGTAGAAATCCAGGAAGGGACAAGACCTTTTTGGTGGCGTAGCTCCGTCGCTGGATGATGTTGATGGTGTCCTGGGGTGTCCGGACGATCCATTTACCGTCCCAGGGTGACTTGGACCATGTCGACTGGCCCATGCTGGTTTGCAAGCCGGGGTAGAATATGGTGTCCTCGTCCGCGGCGAGGTCAAAGATGTATGACCAGAGTTCAGGGGGAAGTCTGTCCGCCATCGTCACGTTTGCTGTAGCTTGCTCGTTGTCTTTGAGCTAACCGTTCGGGCGCAGGTCCAGTGATCTCACGCCACTGTTCTCACGAGGAGGTCAGCTGGTCTCGTTCCACTAATGCGAGTCTAATCTGGACAGTATTTAGACCCTCGGCTACGCCCGCTGTCGATGACCTGGTTTCCCCACCACTAGCAGGTTGAATACCCACCTCATTCGCCATGACCGACGTTCAAGTAGCTACCGTCGAGATCAACGACGCCGTATTCTGTACCCACTTGAAAGAAGTCGTACGTGTCACACGCTCACCCCACACCCTGATCGACTGACGATGACATCCCTCGTATAGTGCACAGAGTGTAACTACGATGGAAGGGAGGAGAATGATTCTTTCTACGGGGTACGATATCGTCCCCACATTCTTTGACTGCGCTTGCTTACACTTTACCCCTGATCCTAGTTCGACCCTGTTGATCGGGACCCCATCGAGCCGCCTGCGGTGACGACCAACAAAGACGGTGTATATCAGTGCAAGAAACATGGGTCTGCAGGTGATCATCGCCACTCTTATGTTGTTCCTTGTTCACCGTGCATCGTTAGAATGTAACCTATGCTTTGGGTGGAAGAAGCAGATCACCAAGGCGAGGACAGCTGCCAAGAAGGCGGGCAGAAAGTAATCCTATGAATCCGGAATAGCGCTAATATGCGCCCATCGAATGTATTAGGAATGTATCGAGTGTTTTTGCTTCTCAGTCTGCTTGCGCCTCTCTTGATACATCGGGATAAGTGGCTAGACGTGTTGCAAAGTCAACGTTGCCGTCGGTGATAAGGACCCGTTTATTCTAGCTTTGCAGTGTTTCGAGTGCATACGAACGACCCAAGTGCCATCGGATTCAGAATAGCGTCAAGAGGGTATGTAATCCGAAGTGTTGTGCGTTGGCTGTGTTTCTCATTTCGCACGATTATACGAGAGAAGTACCTGTACCGCCATCGCTCGCTTTGGGGCTGGAATCCGTTCAAGACCGCCTTGCGCAACGCGTTCCCCGTATCATGAGTGGACTGCGAGAGTCTCGTTCGTGACCTGCTCATATACACATGCTCAAGCCTATCAGGTCGCTTCGCATCCACGCGGGTCGGGGGCAGATATATCGGCAACCTAACCGTCGCGGACTGCCAAGGGACTGCGGTTCTTTTCTGTTTCGTCTAAGAATCTCCTTATTAAATGACTACGAATTACGAGTTCGACGGTACTTAAGTATCGGGCGTAACCCCACATTGCATCCCTCTTCTCCACCTGTGTTTACACCCTTGCCCCAGTACGAAGATGATGTCCATGCTGGTGGCAGCGCTCAAACCCCTTTCCCCAAGTACCACCGCACCCCTCAACGCGCCTGTAGATATACAAACCCTCTTGGCGGTCCACAATGTTCGATACATTCGGATTCAATGGGTTGACCTTCTCAATCAAGTTCGATGTCGAACCCTGCCCGTATCCCACTTCCAAAAACTCCTCGTGTCGGATAGACCTGGTGTCACGCTGACCAAGGCCGCCCTTGGAATGGTGGTCGTCCAACTCGCTCCTGGTTTTAGCGCCGTCGGGGAGGACATCTACGTCGTCGACCTCTCTTCCTTTCGCCCCTGTCACTATGCTCCTGGACACGCCGTCGTCTTTGGGTTCTTCCAGGAAAAGGTGCCTGTTCCACGACCAAGCGGACCGTCATACGAGGTGCCTTGCTGTCCCCGTACGGTCCTGTCGCGGCTCGCCAAGTGAGTGATTTAGGATGGCTAACCGGGGTGGCTGACATTTAAGCCATCATCAGGTACGCCGAAAGGGAGCTGGGGATCCGAATTCTGGTCGGCTTTGAATCTGAATTTACTCTCCTTAAATCAACAAAACCGGTCGTCCCTGTGAACGACTACCAATGGTCTACTACCCTCGCCATATCCACAGGGATGACCGAAACGCAAGCAATGGAAGAAATTGCCGATGTTATTCAAGAGGATGGCATTGAACTGGAAATGTACCATGCGGAAGCTGCACCAGGGCAGGTTCGTCCGTCTCGGCTTTCTTCCCTGTTTCAGGCTGATAGACTGTTCCTGTTATAGTATGAAGTAGTTACGGGTCCTCTGCCTCCACTGGAGGCTGCAGACGCGCTGGTTCACACACGCGAGGCCATATATAACATTGCAAACAAGCATGGTCTGAGGGCCACGTTCGCGCCCAGACTGGCTCTAGACAGCTGTAAGTAATCTGCTAGTCGCGTGCGCGCCCAGATTCTGACAAAACCACAGGCGGGAGTGGCGCTCATATGCACGTCTCGGTGCGCGGCCAACGGCCGGGTAAATCTGCTTCCGAGTACCTCACGCCTGTAGAGTGCGCCTTCCTGTCTGGTCTCATGCACCATCTATCTTCCATCATTGCATTCACGCTCCCTCTCTCCGCTTCTTATGCTCGCATGCTGGATGGGGTCTGGTCAGGCGGTACCTGGGTCTGCTGGGGTCTCGAGAACCGTGAAGCGGCCGTTCGTTTGACAAAAGCGACGTCTCCCTCGCGTAACTTCGAGATTAGGACCGTCGACGGCACGGCCAACCCATACCTCGCCGTCGCGGGCGTCCTCGCATCTGGCATCATCGGCGTCCGAGACAACCTCGCGCTCACAGTGAAGAACTGTGACACCGCACGAACGGCTGCCGAGATGTCAGTCAAGGAGCGGGAGGCGATAGGGATCACGAAACGTATGCCGCTGAACGTGGACGAGGCGAGGCGGTTCTTGGCCGCCGACGATGCGATCAAGGACCTTCTCGGTGCAGAACTTGTGGAAACCTTTTTGAAGGTCAACAAGGTAGGTAGCGCATTGTTGGCCTGTCGATCGAGGAACGTTATCGCTGACTTTTATTGGTCACCTAGATGCTTGGGAACGTGATCGATCCTCGTGACGATGAATCGGAAGCCGAAGCTGTTGCGCGTCTTGTCGAAAATTATTGAGCTCGGGGACGGGAGCGCCACTTTCAATGGTCTAGATGCACCGATGTGACTCTTCAAATTTGCCTTGCAATGACCGCGACGATGCAACCGTCCATACCACATGTCATCAGATAAGCATAATGACCCTGCGAGTTTCTGTTAGGTGAAGGTAACAACGTCAGTCATGCAGTGATTGAATAGATAGCAAGAATTTCATGAACGATTCAATTGATACCGGGGACTGCCCCCCATAATTACCGTCATTGTGACAACCCAGCACCTCCACAGGCAATAACCCCGCCTCTCCATATGTTGACTCCCTTCTAGTATTTCCTCCCCCGTACATGCCGCAGCCCCACATATTGCCATATATCCTCCACGTCCCGTCCATACGCTCGTTGGCAAGTCTAGTGGAGATAAACAATCGGGACCTCGCTTGCGTCGGTTCTCCACCAAAGTTGACTTGTTGTTCAAAGCATTTCTCATTTCGTTCAGTGTTACACTCCTACAGTAAAAATCGTACAACTCGTATGTTTGCATAATTCCACCCGCGCGATCGATGGTCGGATATCAGTCTCCTCCCCCACAGCTGCTCCCACAACTACTTCCACAATTACCGCTTCCGCAATTACCGCTCACACAATTGCCGCCTCCACTACACTTTGTATTCGTACACGATGCCACCTGACCCCCTGCGGCCTGTATACGTACGCCCGTCAACATCGTTCACCTTACCAACAACATAAGAATAAAAAACACCTACCGTCACGCAAGAGTCCCCGATCCGCATTGGGATAGGATAAAAGAACGCGAGCTCCTGCAGACGCATATCACCGCGTCGGTCACCCAATGCCGCAGATCCATTTAATTTCTTGCCCATCTTCTTAGCATCGAGCACCTCTCGTCGCCGTCGTCGTTCGACCCTTTGTCTTCTTCGCTCGCGTGCACGCTCACCCGCCTTGCGATTATGCATGGTGTAGACAGCATTCTGGTGTGTATCAGCAGCTACGTCGAGCAGTGGCTGAAGGACATCTTGTTCGTTTGTCGTGCGACGATGATGCAGAGACAAGGCGTTCCGCAATCGCTGGCCCAACGTCGCACCTGAGAGAGGGCAGCCGCAATAGATGTACGGAAGGCGGTACCGATCCTAAAAAGCGGGCCAAAAATTACTATCATCTCGAAAGCGACATGATGAGATAGACCTACCGTCCAAGCGCGACGAGTGTCATCAAACGAGGTTGATAGATGTCCCTCGTCGACTTTATCGTCGCTGGTGAGAACGGTGTCTCGAACACGATCACAATAGGAGTTGGGGATGCGTGCTTACTGGTTGATGTATCGTCCTACGACACGCTTACATTCTTCATGGTAATGCGTTGCCCTGAGCTGGTGCGTATGCCATGCAAGGTCGATGTCGAGCGTCGGAACGAAGAATGTTCCAGGAGAATCAGTCATGAGTCCCAAGAAACTGGGGGAAACGTTGATTGAAAGTACGGGAAATAGTCATCCCGTATACGCACCCGTGGTATCTCGCGACAGAGTGTTGCAGGACAACCATTTCCTCTTCGTCGGCGAAAAAGTCAGGATCCGTCCAGCCGAGATCAGCCATCTTGCGCACGAACGAAGCTTGGCGCAGAACCTAGAACACCCATCAGTTTAGCGCAATTGTGGAGGGAAACACGGGGCATCGGAACTGACAGCGCCTGCGAGCTCGACAGAGAATGGTCGGTCGTCTGTATATGCGCCAAGGATTTTCCCTTGTCTGGAGAAAAAAAAATCAAAAGAGTATACGCCGATCGAACCCTGAGCATACACTCCGCGTCGGACTCGTCCATCCAGTAGCCTGGTCAGCAATGCTGGGTCAAACTCCAACTCTGTCATCACTTGGTGTGTGGAGACTGTGCCCGTAACGGGAATTTTTAGTGCTGCCTTGACATTCTTCTTGATCAGGGTGGCCCGATCGATGTCATACTGATTATACGGCGTATGTAGGGTCCCGCTGGTTCACAGAATAAGTCACCGCTTATCAACAAGCCAGAGACGGACGTACGCAAGGTATCCACCATCGTTCACAAGGTCGCTCACGAACCGGTGGAGACCCAACAAGTCCTTTTTGATTTCCTTTCCGCACGACGTGCAGCTGGCTACGAAGTTACCTTGTGCATACCCGGAGCCATTTGGACCAATAAATGCTACGTAGCTGTCAGGCACCCGTTAGCAACGTGAATCCAGCGGTACTTACGCACGGTCATCCGGTGCTCGCAATACGGGCACTGGATCTCTTTGCCCGACACAGCTACGGCTGCATCGAGAGGGTCATACGGTGTACATGTGTAGCACTCCCAGTTGCGAACTCGATCGGGGCTTGGCGAGTCAGTAATCAGGAGATCAGGAGATCCCTGCACATCCTTTAGCGGTTAGTTTCCAATCAAACAATGTCACCTACGATATTGGCGGCGAGATACCCCGTAAGGGCTGGCAAGCGGTCCAACGCCGGTACACGCTGCACATCTTCTGCATACCATCTGTTCAAGACATCACACACGGTAGGCGGGAGACCTCCATGAAAGCTCGTACATCGGATTGAGAAGGTATGCATGCCAGACCATGAGCACATCGATTGGTGGAAGAACTAACTCCAGGTCCGCTGAGAGCCATTCGCCGAGACCGTGACACCAGCGGTGAAACCTTGACAAAGGTTGAGTAGGAAGCTCGACAGCGGAGATACCTCAAATGAACCTCTCGACTGCGACGTTCACGAACCAATCCCATCGTTGTTCGGGTTCCATTTCACGAACATCGGCTGGAAGCCGCGAAACGGAGTCAGATTCCACGGTCTTCCGGAGGCTATGAAATGCGTTCAAGATGGAGAGGTGTCCTTTGAGCTGTTGGGGTTCGATGAGCATGGTAACATTGTGATGACCAATGTCAAATGTCTCTGGGAGCGTGTACTGTGGCAGCAACGCCTCGGCTTTGTTATAAGATAGCAGAATATCGGACATGAAGTGCTAGGAGGCGGGCTGGTGAGGAGATGATTGTGAGGTTGTGGAATGGTGGTTGGTGCATCATCATGAGGTGTTTAAATAGTAGAGAGATGATGCTGGGCAGGGCACCATGCCGTTTGGCAAGCCAGCATGTCGGTCGCTTGACCTGAGCCATATCAGTGTAGATCTTCTAGAAGGAGTTCTGGACTCAAGGTTGTTCCTTGGGGAGACCACGCAATACAACCCTGAGGACTCGCGGGACGTGAACGTTTGAATTCCAACGTCATAAAGGGCGAAAGAGCGACTCGGACGTCGATGTTTGTTTGAACGAAGCCGTAATTTTAAAGTAACGAGCACTTCCCCGTGTTCAGGGTTTCAGGACTGTGTCTAGTGGCTGCCATTCAGGCACTGAGAAAGGTCTCGAGAAAGGGGACCTCCTGTGAAATGCTTGCGGAAATCGATGGCAGATCCAGACCCTTTACAGCCTGGGGTGAACACAAATGCGCGACCACCACCGAGAGATAAGGATGCCCCATGCCCAGATCACATCGCTCCAATGAAGGATCGGAATTGATGGGGCTGAGCGCTGGAGACCACGAGCGGCGACGGGACACCCTGAACTGATAGAAATAGAGAGGACGCCAAAAGCAACAAAGACAATGTGAGATCTGATCGCCGCTCGTGCCCCAGGCTGGGAATGACAGCTGTCACGAGGAAGGAACCTGAAAGAGAAAGACCAAGCTTTGACTCGACCATGTCAACGAATAAAGTCAAACCAAGGAACATTTTTGAACTCAGTGGGCCTGTGGCTTCATGGACCCCGTAAGCTGTTGCCCAACTTGGTGTGGTACTGACACTGCAGCAGTGGGAGGGGCTTGGCACAGCGCCGCGCTGACACACTGACGGTCGAATCGAAATACAGTATTGACGGCCCGGATCTGATCTCGCCACACGTGACTCGCCACCACCGAACGCACCTGCTAAACTTTGTTCCGTTAGCCTGTTCGGTGAGCTGAAATGGCGGTCCAGTCCAGTACAAGGCAAGACCCATATTAGTACTACTGTTACATCCACCTTTTCGAGAACAATTGGTAGCCAAGCCAACGTTATCAAAGGAATACTCAGGTACCATCCATCATACTTACTCCACTAACCAGGTTTGGATGGACAACCGGACCATAACTTAAGCCGTCAAGTCTGGTGTATTTCTACGACAGCAACAGGGCTTCCGATTTACTTGGGAACACATTTGCAACGAGCGTCAGCAGTATAAAACATCGAGGTTTCAAAGAGAAAAGACTAAAACGAGTGAGAAATGGGGTGAAACGATCTTTCTTCGATATCCCGCAGTTTACAAAATAATAATGATAGCCATCAAGCGTTTAATGCTGGCGTGGCAGTAGGGTTAGCCATCTTTTCATTTTCGCTCTCGTGGGTCGAATCGGTGTGTCGGGGCTCATGGCTTCCACTAGCCGCAGGGTTTTCGAATTCTTGCCGTGGCAGGAGCTCGACGTCGACGCCGACGTAGTCGTAGGCAAATTCTCCCATCTCAGCATCGTCTATGCCGATAATCTCGGTGTCCTCATCGCAGCGGAGGCGGAGGAAAGGAATAAAGTGCATAATCCACAAAATGATGGTCTGCGAAAAAAAAAGGAGCGGTTAGATTTAAAAGACGGCATGCACGGAGACTTACGGTCATGACGAAGGAGTAGGAAAGACCAGATACCGAGTCTGCCAATTGGATTCCGAGCTGTTTGTAGTTGTGGTCGAGCCAACCGCCGGGAATCGATGTGATTCCGTCAGCACCCGCAACGCTTGCCTGAGCAAAGAGACCAGTGAGGAGGTTGCCAACTATGCCACCGATGGCGTGTGAGGCGAAGATCTATGGTTCATTGCGTCAGCGCTAGTTGGAAATGCTTGGTCGAAGACTTACATCGAGGGTGTCATCGTATTTAAAGATGAACTTCAATTGGGTGGCAAAGTTGCACAAGGTCCCGGCCATGAAGCCAAACAATACGGCAGCCGGGGCACCAACGAACCCAGAGCCAGGGGTAATGGCAACGAGACCAGCGATGGCGCCAGAGCAGAAACCAACGGCGGACCACTTGCGTTCCAGACGCCAATCCTGAGGAAGGAAAAGTCGTTAGGAAGATATAATTTAATCATCTCAGAGCACTCACCCAGAGCATCCAGGTCAACCCACCAACGCTGGCGGCCAAGTTGGTGACGATGCAAGCCTCTGTGGCACGGTAGTTGGCGGACAAGGCCGAGCCACCGTTGAATCCGAACCAGCCGAACCAAAGAAAGACAGTGCCAAGAATAACATAGGTGGTGTTGTGAGGCTTGTAAGCGAGGCGTTCTGTGCCATAGCCACGGCGCTTCCCAAGATAGAGCGAGATGGCCAACGCGGCAGTGCCGGAAGAGATATGGACAGGAGTACCGCCAGCGAAGTCGAGGCCTCCCAGCTTGAACGACCAACCGTTGGGATTCCACGTCCAGCATGCGATCGGGTCATACACCAATGTTGACCATACAAACACAAACACCAAGAGTGGTCCCAGACGGCTTCGCTCCGCGACTGCGCCAATAGCGATCATTGGGCTGTGTGATGGCAGTATAAGCGATGACACCATCCCGGTACAAGCGGATGGCCTACGTGATCGCAGCAAACATGAGCTGGAAGACACAAAAGACGATTGCGGGCACGCGGATACTACCATCGGACGGTTGATCCAGCACGTCCCTGAGAGCAAAGTTGTCTGTATAAAAAAGTAAGACCTGATTCAAATAGACCATGAATGACCTTACCCAGATTCCCAATAAATGAACTGGCAGTTGAACTGAACGCCAAAGAGTACCCCCAGAAAAACCACTGCCCAGAGTTGAGCGCGTGTCACCCATACGAAATCACGTGGCACACCTGGAACGACACCACCGCTACCGTCATCATGCTAATATATATCATGCTGAGCGCATTCTTCCTCCGTAAAAGACCAGAGTAGAAGAAGCCGACACCCGGTATCATGATGAATACCAGCGCGGTCGAGGCTAGTGTCCAGGCGATATCACCGAGGTTGTATACGCCAGACGCAGACGAGTTGGACCATATTAGGTCTCCCGCTGCGGAGGAGTAGAGTGTCAAGAGAATGTAACAGGAAGTTTAGGGGAAGTCCTGAACTTACAGGAATCGTAGGTCGCATTCACCATGTTTTAGAAGGCTTCAGCGGCTAAATTATCAGAAGGGAGGAGAAGCTCCTACGTATGCGAGTGATGAGGGGGTCAATTGGATTAAAATTTGGTGTTGATATACCCGCGCAAAGGCTGTGGGAGTTGTGTACCTTAGTTGGTTACCACCGGGAGTAAAGACTTGGCGAGATAAGAGAAGCGCTTACTAAGCAGGAGAGGAGATGCTATCATCCAATCACTGCGGAAGTCCTTGCAAAAAGCATATGTATCGTGTTATCTTGTCAAAATCCTTGCGTCCAACCTGATCAGCGGCAAGGTAACACTGGCAGGCACACGACAGAGATATATGTCGCAAGATAAGAGGAGCCACCCGGGTCCTCGCGTGTCATGACTAACTTTGAATCTGTTCGGATCCGAATCGACCGCGCTACACTGGCGAGTCAAAATCAAAATATTTTCATAGCCGCCCAGTCGTCGTTCCCATATTTTTGGCTTCATCTCTCCGTTAATCTCCGGGATTCAACGTCCCCGAAAACAGTGTTATCCAAGCGACGATGGCCGACGTTCACGTTCGTCTATCACGAGCACACAGCACTGATCTGCCATATAAGTACACAGGGACGGCGTAACTGATCTTGATTAATTACCGAGGGTGTCAGTTGATGGCGTGGGTTCGTGAGCGACTCAACCTCGCTTCGCGCCAGAGCAACCTGTCAGCGTGAGTTTGGACACTCAAACGCAGTGGCCTATAATCACACGGTTGTCGGTGGCCTCACTGTCGGGAATCAGCACAGGGAATAATTCGTATTTACTGGCACTTTTCTTTTGGGTTATACCTGTGAGAGTAATCCGCCTTCTGATGCTTCCATGGAAGCCGCAGACGATGGGAACCCGATAAGTGTTCTTGCTGGGAAACTCCTTGTACTGCAATGCCGGTTAATATTGATGATCTGATGTGGCAGAGGTGACCTCAAGTTAGATTGCACTGGTTCTCGTCAACCACGTCGTCAAATGGATCAATAGAAGTCTTTTGCCAAGGTACGCCAGCGTCGTCGTGGTATGAGAAGCATGGTAATACAGTTGTTTATGTTTATTTGGCTTCAACTGAAAAACCCCCAAGTCCATCCTTGCACCGTCGATTTGTCCGATGGCGAGCGTTCTCATTGGCTCTACGAGGCTTTATGCCCCCGTCCGTGTCTTCTGTCTCGCAAAATTCCCAGTCTTGGTCAAGCACATCCACGTATCGCAACCCAGTTCGTCCTTATCATCACACCGTTCGAAGCCAAGTAATTTATGTGTTATAGCTCGACGTGCGAGCGAAGACGGTGACTTCCTCGGCATACCGGACGAGCCCGTATCGCGACCAACGCCCGAGGCGTCTACCAAATCTTCGTCAGAATACTGGAATGCTCGAGAACGAAAATTCCATGAACTTCTCCAGTTCGTGAATGATCGTACCGGTCGCGTGAAAGTTGTCAAGTCCGGTCAGGTCCGTACCTCTGCTTGGCTGCGTCTCTTCCAGCTCGCGAGCAAGGTGGAACATCTCGAAGCTGTTGCAGACGCGTTCCCTCGGTGGAGAGAATCAGGAAAATCGTTCACCCCACTCGACACGGAGATGTTTGTCCGTAAGTGTATCGCCTGGTTCTTGCACCGCTTCATACACACACTTGTGACGTTTCTCTACGCAGGTCGATGCGAAGAGTTGGATTGCCCTCTGCTTGCTCTCAAAGTATTCGGAGATCACCCAAAGTATGGCCTTCCACTTTCATCTGTTCCTGCCGCGCGTACTCTTCTTTATTCTCTGCACCAAAAATATCCTCTGGAGAATGTGATCACCGCAGTATCGTTGTTCGGTCTGAATAACCTCCCACCTGTGACCAATGATCCTGCTAGTTGCGCCATGCTCTACGCAGCCTGTCTACGGAGCAAGAATAAACACGCCGCCTTGCTTGGGCGAGATATCCGAATAGCCCTCCAGAAGCTTTTGCGCGAGACGATGCCCTATTCTGTGCCCAAAGAGAAGATTTTACGCGCTCGCTATTCCGTCAAACCAGATCTATGGTTGTTGGAGGCTCTCAGGGACATAAAGGAGACCAAGAGGGCGCAGGGCCGCGGATCATGGTGGATAACCGAATGGATGGCAAAAGGAGAGGATCGCGTGCTTCCCCCGCTGGCGGAACGCAGGCGTCAAGCCAGAGACGGGAGAGGAGAGTTGCCACGCTCCACGAGGTCCGTTAAACAGCAGTTACACGCTTGATCGTCCATACTTTCTAGACTACTCGCGGTCTCTCTTGTCAGACGTCTACACAGAGTCCGAATTATTCTGAAGGCCACGTTACATTGGAACTGCGGTGGTTACCACTGCCTGGGAGGGTTTTATGGTGGCAGCCATGATAAGATTCGATCGATGATATCACAAACTTCATCCGTTCCGACACCCGTTCTTATCGATGCGAGTCACGGTTCAGCGCTGTCAACCAGTACCACTAGCTCTCAACGCCACTTGATACCCGTTCGCTGTTGAAACGCTTGGAAAAGTCCGAAATGCAGAAGGGGCACACAAAGGAAAAAGTCGACCGACACGCTAGGCCCGCCCACCAAGATTCCCCCACAACTTGCACACGCGCAGCCTGTTGATGAGTACCCTTGATAGCGTCGTCCTTCAGCTATTTGTTATCAAGCTTCAGCTTGATCCATGGCATAAGCAGCAGAAGCTAGGTGGGGACCCAACCATGGTCGTTTCGAGTAAGTCTCTTTGGTGCTCAGACCCAAATCTTGCATGTATTTCTTCGATCGTCAGACGTTTTCGATGGTGGGACCATTCTCGAAAGACCAGCGGATGAACTGGCATGACAAGTGGTCCTTGGATGCTGCTCGTACAAGGTCGCCTTCCTTTTTGGTAGCTACAAGGTCACGAGATAACCCTTGGAACGGCCCGCGATGCTACGTCCCATGACCCGAGTCTCTCTATAGGTCAGTACATAAGGATATCGATCCACGCTCGGGCTATTGGTCGATCTTCCATTCGACTTCCCCATGACCGCCCACGCCCTCGCTCAGGCATTCAAAGTCGCAAAGCCCGCATTCGGGGCATGGATTACCTTGCCTGGCGTGATGAACGCCAGGACGGTCGCACAGTCGAGCCCACATTTGTCGTGGGTGATGATCGATTGCGAACACGGCCTCACTTCGCTTCAACCAGGCGCGGCGGAATCTATCCTAGCCATCACTGGTCTTGGGAACAACGCGCCAAGCGCTGTCGTGCGCATCCCCGCGACGGGAACAAGCACTGGTACCTCGTGGCAAATCAAATATGCGCTCGACGCTGGTGCAAGAGGTGTCCTCGTCCCGATGGTACGTTCGAGATTATCGACGGCCAAACATGTAGAGAACGAGGTGTGACGCTCCTCTCACAGGTTTCCGATGCAGCCAAGGCGAGAGAAGTCGTGTCCGACAGCCGCTTCCCACCAGGCGGCAGGCGTGGCTTTGGCAGCCCATTCACCCAGGGCGTATGGGACATTAGTGCGGCAGAGTACCTCAGATCCGCCAACGAACACGTCACGATCATGATCCAGATTGAAACACAAGCGGGCGTCAACAACGTCGAGGAGATCGCCGCCGTCGACGGAATCGGTCAGAGAACACGGTGTGGCGTCCAATACATCGTTGCCTAATGTTTCCTTTCAAAAATAGATGTCCTCTTCATCGGCCCGTATGATTTGTCGTTGGCGCTCGGTTACCCTCCTCCATCTCCAGATCCTCATCCCGAAGTGGAAAAGATTATCCAACATATCCTGAAAGCTACGCACAGCAAGGGAAAGAAGTGGTACGTCCCACGTCGAGCAAGGATTTCTGCTTTGTTCTCACAATGATCACAGTGCTATATATTGCACTTCAGGAGCGCAATCACTTAAACGCGCCCAGGAGGGTTTCGATATGGTACGTCGGTCGGTCGTATCTTGCAGTACGATGATTCACGACCTCGCCAGATAAACGTTACCTCGGATGTGGGTGCAATCTCGGAATCTATCGCTCGTAACCTTTCAGAAGCCATGGGCGGTCAAGCCAGCACCCGCGCTTTTGGATATTGAAGGAGTCCACGGGTGAGAAAGAAGAAAGTTGCACCGTGAAAAATGTACTATAGTAAGAGAGCTTTGGTTGTCGTCACTCCAAATCGATGCGGGTTGAGTGGCGATGTATCTGCAGGCTAGTCGCCACACCAAGTTCCTGGTCTTTCGCTTCCGGGCCGAGGTGATTCAGATGTGTTGGAGTGTCATCTTGATCGGCGCCCCTGCGCACCGCCAAGGTCGATTCTCGGCGAGGCTGGATATCGATGACTGTACTTTGAAAATCGATAGTGATTTTTCATCAGGGTCCAGACCCTCTTCGCCGAGTGACAGGTCGGACCCGTGGTTTGACATTTTGGGGGAATAGGGTTGCAACGTTCAAGCCTCGACCCGGCCTCGACTGGCCAGGCAAGGTACATTATTATTCAAAGCCATGTGCACATATCAGATCTCGGTCAGTACGTCAACGCTGTGCAACCTGCCGTGGCGCGATCGGCTCTTGGTGAGGGCTCGCCACGCAGTACATTCCGGACGGAGCACCTGCTAGCCTATTTTCATGCTCGACTTCTGCAAAAAGTGCACTCGTTCTTTGACTGGGAACATGGACGATCGCATTCTAGTAGATACATTCGTGCAATGCATCGAATCGTCCAAAGGGTATACACGTTTTTGTCGCGGTCGTACCAAGATCAAGATCTCAAAGATCACGTCTTTTCTGCGCCTAGTCGTTCCATCCGCCCAACTCCACAGCGAACCCAACAGCGAGTTTGACAAATTCCAGAGCATGCTTGAATAGATTCGATGTTCGTTTGACTCATCCGTATGAAACAAGCTCAGATGCGCACCTCGAAAGAGAACTCGCCCTCATCGACAACCATCTGATCGTCAACGGTGTGGATGTAAGGATTGGGTGTCCGGACTGGGTCGGCTTCGGTGGCGCATATCACCGGGACACCAGCACGGTGCCACGAGATGTGGTCAGACACACCACCTGGACTATGTCGTACGGGTCCTCAGTCCGCGACCAAATCGAGCGATATAGAAATGACGTACAACGATTCCGCTCCTGCGACGGGGGTCGAGCAATACTCCCTGGCCAGCTTCATGGCCCAACTCGTCAGTGACGTGTGGACGTTGTCACTGAGGAGCGTCAGCGTGGGCGTCGTGTCCTTGTGCACGTACGCGGTCATATCCTGAGATACGACAGGTCATCAAGTCCAGTCCAGCACGTGGGTGATACTTACAAACTGGATCATGGCCTCAATGTTCTTGCCCTGATAGACATATTCTGCGACGATATCTTGACTGCCGAGAAGCCCGCCTTCTTCCGCAGCGTACCAGTGAAACTCTACAGCAACTTCGGGTCTGAAACCCGCTTGCACGAGTGCTCGAAAGGCCTCTAGGATGGTGACCGTTCCAGAGCCACCATCATCGGCGCCTGGTGCCCGAAACAGTGGAAATTCGGCGTTGACGGAATCAAGGTGGGTTCCGATGATAACGACTGGCGTGTTGATGATGCCTCCACGGTTTCGCCGGAATCGCCCGTGGGTGGGCTCGAAGCGGGCAATCACGCTCGTCTGCGGAAATTCATAGTGGGTAAACGTCTCGAGGGATACGTGGACGTTGGGAGGGGCGTCTGCGATGATCTGATGTACGGTGAGCAGAACGGCGTTGGTAGTCGACTCACAAGACCTACCTCGAGGACTTTGCTGTGGATCCATCGCGCGCTCTGGGCACCGTACTCTGTGCGATAGTAACGGTGATGAAAGCTCGTTAGGTTACCGAGGTTGTACATCATTTCGTCCATCTCGAGACCTGCGATCACGCTGTTGACCTTTTCCTGATGCTTAATGGCTGGCCATTCTGCGCGACACGCAGGCGTCAATTGAGACCATCCACAGAAGAAACGCACTCACTAATGTCCTCGTTCGAGGGAGCCGTAGGCAGGTCATCGTGTCCGGTGAGATCGATGAACGGCAGACCACGTCTTCTAAGCCGTAGCTTGATGCCTTCTGGCATCCATGTGGGCTCCAACGTTCCGGGAACTTCGATGAGCCGAAAGTCGTCTGCAGCGAAAAGATAGTTAGGGTCGACATGACGCATGACCTCGATGGGATCATCGTTGTGGACAGCCAACAGCTGTCTGATGTCCACCTCCGGAATTACCTCCTGGGGGATCTCCTGATCCGCAGGGAGCCCAATGGTCGCGGACACGAGCTGGAAGAAAACTGGGATAAAGACGAGCGCCTTCGTCCCAATCATGGCAGAGATTCAGCCTTCAGGGTGGGAACAGTGACGCACGCGAGGCGGATCCATGCATAATATCGATAAAACTCCCATCGTGTGGCGTGACCGCCTGCAACGGGCAACGGTCGTTCCCCCGGTTGCTTGCGGAGGCAGTACGCCTCGGGATTTTTGTGACGCCAGAAGCTCCGTTCGTTTATCCGCCAGCTGCTGAAAATGGGTGCGCGCTTGAAGCTGGCTCGGATCTCCTGGTGGCACCACCGCCCTCAGGCAGATGGGGTTCATCGACCGTTTCCAATTCGTAGCACAGAGCTGTGCAGAGACCTATTTTGGTCTGATCATTCCATGATTGAAACGTTGACCGTGGAAGCCATGGGTGATGAGAGTGATGGATGCGATACTAGATTTAGATTGCGTGTACCACCGTGGTGCACCGAGAGCATGCCAGAAGGTTGAACATTGAGGTTCTCCCTCAAGGGGCATTTCCCATGTCGGGTGTGTT
>JBBPLR010000160.1:0-13378 GCA_038089915.1 Sutorius australiensis | reverse complement strand
TGGGTGATGAGAGTGATGGATGCGATACTAGATTTAGATTGCGTGTACCACCGTGGTGCACCGAGAGCATGCCAGAAGGTTGAACATTGAGGTTCTCCCTCAAGGGGCATTTCCCATGTCGGGTGTGTTGGTACGAAACGACTTTCTAGAGAACAACTTTTAGTGCGGTGTTGCCAGTCTAGGAAATATATTGCGTACCGGGTGAACCTTGGGGTAAACGAACGAATGCCAAAAACTCAAATGGAACAGTGAATTCATTGAAGGACGTGAAGGGTAAACTCGATCTTTTTTTCTTGGTCTTGCACGAGCTGGAACAGTTTATTGGATGATTTCATCTCACGCAGCTACAGTGTACATCCTCCGAGAACGCTACGTCAAAGCGACCGTCATAGCACGATAATGGAGCACTCCGAATGCGACAGGTCGTTTATCTTTAATAAAACGGAGAGTAATAATCGATTGATGGGTCGCTTCGAGCGGCAACAAGCGCGATAAGATTCACGGAAAATTCATACGAGACGTAGTAGGTTTGGGAATTAGCAGGACTACCAGCGTGACCGAGTTATCTCGCCGAGAAATACTCCCCGGCTTGGAGAGTCCGGCGGAGAAGCGATGAGGTTTACCTGAAGCAGCGGGCAAGACATGCCGCGGACATTCTGGCATGAACGTGTGGTGAGCCATGCCTCACATCGATGATGTCCATCGACAGCACGCTCATTAGCACGTTTCACGCAAATCTTTCAGCAATGTCCCTTTGATAGAGGGGAATACGGAATGCACGACGACCCGGTAGGAGAAAGGGTATGTGTGGCTGTGCTATGGGATGGTCGGGGCGTGGGAATGATTACCGAAAAAGGGGAGTTGAATAAGCAAAGCAGAGGCAACGACGAGGGCCCTCCAACGAACTCAACGTCGACCACCGTCCAAGAGCGATGCCGCCACCGTCGTTTTCTTCGCCGCATAACCAACCACCATTCCCCGCTCTTTACCTTTACCCGCTCAATGACACCTTCGTTCCTAAACATATCGCATTAATAGCTGGCCAGCGCGTCAAGATTGGCCGTCAAACGAACGCCAAAACCGTCCCTGCAGAACGAAATGGCTACTTTGACTCAAAAGTACTCTCTAGGCAGCACGCCGAAGTGTGGGAGGAGAGCGCAAAGGTACCCGAATTTGTTAGATCATTTTCTCCCATTCATCACCCTCTTCTCCCAAGATCTTCATCAAGGACGTCAAGAGTTCGAATGGTACTTTCATCAATGGCGAACGTCTCAGTCCGGAAGGCGTCGAGTCCGAGCCTTTTGAACTAAAAAACGACGATATCGTGGTATGTCATATCCAACTTTTCCGTTCTCTTCGCCTTCAATCCGTTTCGTCTAGGAATTCGGCATCGACATTATTGGCGAGGACAACAAAACTACCATCCACCACAAAGTCGCCGCCCGTGTTCTCTGTGTGTTCACCGAAGAGGACGCACTAGATGCCGCCCGTGTGGAACGGATGCAAAATCCCCCAAGCATCCCTGGTGGCCCTTCTCAACCGAATGCTTCTGCTACATCCTCTCAATTCCCGTTCGCCCAAGGCCAAGGCGTCCCTCCCGCGCAACGGCGACCGACATTGCAGTCTCAAGCACTCGGCGGTATGGGCGGTATGGGCGGTAGTATGAGACCACCTGGTAAAAGTGGTCTCAGTTTCGACCACATCTTATCCCGTCTCCAAGGCGAGCTCCAGAAAAGCCGTGAGACCGGCGCGGAGTTGCACTCGCTGACGACCGCCATGAACGATATTCACGACACTTTGGGCGGTGCCCTTGTGGGTATTCAACATTCCGAAAAGTCAACGTTCTCTTGACATCTTCTCTCACAGCCACCCAACGTTCCTCATTTCCCTCCTAACCTTCCACCCGTCCGTGCTCCGCAATCACAACCAGCGCACGAGCCCCCACAACCCGCTGATTCCGGATCAGTCCCGGCCACCGTGCTCAGCGAGCTGCGCACCCAGCTCCACGAGACACAGGCGTCCTTGGCAACTCATGTCGACAAGGTACGTGCCCTCGAGGACATGTTCGCTGAGCACGAGGCCATCAAGGCCGAGGTAACCTCTCTGCGCGAACTCATGGACGAACGAAAACGTGAACTCGTCATGTCTCGACGTGCCGCAGGCTCGCCATCCGGCCACCACGATGTTGAACACCATGACGACATGCGCAACGGCAGCTACGCCGACGATGACGATGCTGCAAGTATCCACACCATCATCCCCCACGGTCTGGAAAGGGTCGATGAGGAAGATGAAGATCAGTTGGTCCCTGAGGAGGAGGATGACGACGAGGAACGCCAACGTCGCCGAGAGGAGCTCGGACGTCCGCACACGCCCGAGCCCACTGGAATGGGTATGGTGGAAGACGACGAGGATTCCCCGGACACGAAGCGCAAGCATCGGTCGTCGTCGCCCTTGCAACAATCTCACGACATCACATCGGTTGCCATCGACGGCTTAGCTGAACGATTGTCCGTACTCAGTGGCCGAATAGACACAGCAGTAGAGTTCAACAATTCTCTTCAAGTGCAGCATACTGCCGCCCAGACGACTATTTCGTTATTACAGTCCAAGATTGCAGCGCTAGAGGAGCTCGTGCAGGCGACCCAGTTGCAGCTTCAGCTGCAAACTTCCGCACAAGAAGCCGCTCAGGCAGAGATCCTCAAAGCCGTTCGCGAGCCTGCTTGTGACCCCGAACGAGAGTCCTTGACGGCCATGCTCAGCGAATGGAAAAAGAGTGTCGAAGGTCAATGGAGTGCAGTGCAAGAGGAGTGGTCGCAGGAGAGAGAGAGACTCAGCAAGGCAAGGGAGGAATGGGAGAGCCGGGCGCGGACGCTGGAACTGGGACTGGACGCCAAGATTAGCGCGGGTGTGGCCTCACTCGCCGCATTACAGCGCCATGACCGGTTTCCGAACGGAGACATCAAGATCAATGGGGGCGGTGGTCTAGTGACTCCACCGAGTCCTGTTAGCGTCGCTTCGAATCCCGGTCGGTCAAAGCCACGGCGTCGTCGCTCAAGCTCTCCTCGCAGCCGTTCGAGGTCAAGTTCGCCCATCTCGTCGATTGAGATGATCGAAGGGGCGGTCAATGGGGACGGGGACCACGACCTTGAATCCAACCCAGGTTCACGACGTGTCTCGGATTCATATCAACGATCACGATCACCTTCTCCGTCGATCGTGGAGAGTGAGCCTGAGTTGTGCAGCCGAGTACTCGAACGGGGTGCACAGTATCCGATCACGCCTGCCCCGTCTGTAAAGGACTCTCCCGAGCAGCCGTCGTTGAACCCTTCTTCGGTTATCGCGGTGGGATCGAAAGCGGAGATGCCGTCGCGCACGTCTGGGGTTGTTGGTCGTCTCACGGTCTCGCACCTGTTGCATCTGATAACCCATTGCTTGCAGTTCCAACTAAATATGACGACTGCCGTAGGGGTACTGGTTGTCAGCATTGCGACGGCAGCGGTATTATGGAGAGTGAAGCAAGACTAGGACATGAAAATATGGAATCATCGTGGACGGTTCTCATTGGCATTCGTTATGACCAACTCGTTTCCCCGCGGTTTGATTACTACTTTATTATTCTTTTTCTTTTCTTCTCTGCTGCTCTCGAGTTTATTTGTGATTTGTGAATAACCCTATGCAGCCTTTCTTCGGTATAATGACAACACGACCATGTCCGTTTTCCATACCACTTCGAAGTTGAGGATAAAATTAGGTACCAGGTACAAAGCCAGTGTAAGATCTGACAAAGCCCAACAGAATGGATTTGTCAGCCGGTCCTCGCCATGTCTCGTCATCCGTCCACCCAAATGGCGACCGCTTGCACATATAAGACATTGTCCACAGGCTTGGATCCGACCCATCTTATCCCCATACCACCACGATGACAGTGGGAACATTGTCCAGCGTCGCCAACGGCGACCACGCCCTGAAGAGACCGCGCTCCTCACTCGATGGCTTTGGCACTCGGGCCATCCACGTCGGGTCCGATGCAGATCCCGAGACCGGTGCGGTCATCCCCCCGATATCTCTCAGCACGACCTACAAGCAAGACCGGGTCGGATCTCACAAGGTGCGTTCCCAATCGTGCGGTAGCGAGACCCCACTGACGGTACCCAGGGCTTCGAGTACGCCCGTTCCGGAAACCCGAATCGTCAGGCGTTGGAGACGATGCTCGCTTCGCTGGAAAACGGGGGTGCGTACGGGATCGCGTTCGCCTCCGGATCAGCTGCCACGTCGACGCTCGTACAGGCCATCGGGCCGAACGCGCACGTTCTGAGCGTGAATGACGTCTATGGCGGTACGTTCCGCTATCTCAAACGGGTCGCTTCGGAGACGCAAGCGCTCGAGGCGTCATTTGTCGACCTTGAAAACGACGACGACGCGGCCGTTCTGGCCGCCTTCCGACCGAACACCAAGGTACGTTTTCGTATTCGTTGGTGTTACCTAACCGGGTACTGAATTGCCCTGGTTGACGTTCACAGCTGGTATGGATAGAATCCCCCACAAACCCCACCCTCCGACTCGTGGATATACCTCGCATCGTCTCTCTCGCCCGATCGCACCCCTCTCGTCCCCTCGTGGTCGTCGACAACACCTTCCTTTCGCCGTTCTACCAGTCACCGCTCCTCCTTGGAGCGGATGTGGTCACACACAGTCTCACGAAGTACATCAACGGTCACACGGATGTCATCATGGGGGGGTTGATTCTTCCCGCGCATCATGCTTCGCTCGTACAAAAGCTGCGGTTCCTCCAGAACGCGCACGGTGCGATCCCGAGTCCGTACGACTGTTGGTTGGCTCAGCGTGGTGCCAAGACGCTCCACTTGCGGATGAAGGCGCACGGGATTAACGCGCTCAGGGTGGCGCAGGCACTGCAGCGCTCGCCATACGTGGAAGAGGTGATATACCCCGGGTTGGCATCGCACCCGCGGAACGCAACCGCGTACCGACAACTCGCGCCACATGCCAAGAGATTCGTCGATGCGACCCGAGACGAAGGCGAGAGCTTCCCCTACGGTGGCATGGTGTCGTTCCGCATCCGGGGAGGCGCCCACGAAGCGAATGCGTTCCTCACTGCGACGCGGCTCTTTACGTTGGCCGAGTCCCTTGGGGGTGTGGAGAGTCTGGCAGAACTCCCTGCGCAGATGACACACGGGAGCATACCGGAGGCGGAGCGGGCCGCGCTTGGCATCGGGAACAACCTGATCCGGTTGTCTGTTGGGATAGAGGAGGCAGAGGATCTGGTGAGGGATGTGGAGCAGGCGCTCGAGGCGGCGGCGGCGGGCGTCAAGCGTGTCAATGGCGGTGCACTTTAGGATATCCATCATCTGTGCATTTATGATTCATTGTCATGTTCTTGAGCGTATGCAAATAGATCGCGCACGATGTGAACTTATCTTGGACAATTGTAGGCTATTGAATCTCTACAGACCGAGGGAACTGATATAGATATATCGTCCAAACTAGATCCTCGGTCCCGCGATTGACTTTCTACCTGCCCACAATTAGTGAGTTCATCGAGGGTGCACTCATGCCCTCGCTGATCGCCGCTGTATACGCCACATCCCCACATGCCACCATCGCGCAAGCTTACGATCGGCATCAACTCCTCGCAGTCTGATGTCACGGTGTCCTGCGCGGTTCTGAGAGTAGCCCTCAGATTGACGAGATGGGCTGAAGATATCAGGGGACTCCGCTCGATGCTATCGCTCGTAGGCGGACGCCTTCCCCGAGCGAGAGGGTGATTAGACGATGCGGCCAGGAGTAATAACGCCAAGCCTTCGGTGACGGTAGGACCCTGATCAGTGCTCGTCGCGGAGATCCACGATCCACAACCTTGTGACTCATAGAGACCAAACGCCTGCCACTGGTGAGGAATGACTTGGGGAGTGACGCAGTGCCGACCTCATGGCCCTGACCGGTACCCGCTAATTGTGCCTCCGTCCAGGGGCAGCATAGAATCTAGAATCTTCCGTGGGCGGAACGAACTTGATCAAACATTCCATGGTGGTTACTAACTTTGGCGCTGCCACTAGCAAGTAGCGCATTTGGAGCGCGTTCGACGCGGACAAACCAAAGGACATGTGGTCCCTTTGAATGCCACCTTTCAGCTAACCGCCTAGTATGAGTCAGAGATATGTTGACGGCACTCTGACTTGGACTGTTTTCTCACTCTATGTCTATACTCTAACGGCCTGTATTCACTTTTTCAGTACCTTGCCGTTGTTCTACCGTCTGATTTTCCATGGCCAGTGATGCTCCTATGAACACGGTGGCACAAATATTGTTTCCTTATCTTTTTAAATGTTTGCAGTTGTTTATCGTAAGACGTACCCTTACCACTAACCACAAATAGGCGACATTCGAATGTTCAAGCTGGAATTTCCAGTCAACATTTTGTCGCTATGGCATATAGTCTCATGACGACGTACTACAGCTCTCGAATTGGGACTTGTAGTATACAGCGTTCACGGTTTGCTCGGGTGTTGGCTATCATTCACTCCGAATCCTGCCGGTTTGCGCAGTCTTGCCATGTCTAGTAACCTGTAACGCCCGCATACGGGCCCCTTTTCACCATGCGTATGCTGAAAAGGGGTCTCCTGCGTGGCTACACCAGTGCTACTGCGCACGCTGAGGAGCGCAGGCGATATTAACGGACCACGCGTCGCTAATCGTGACAGCCTCGTTGACGTCTATTCCATTCAGCCGTATCACGAATATAGGACGCCTCTGTTCATCGTGTTTACCGCGGCAATCATGTGAGGCATATACAACTGTATTCCATACCCGCCCAACTATCCCTCTACTCTCCCGTTCCATCTAGCATGTTTGGTGTGTCCTTCATCGCGGGACGCTATGCGCCCGTAGCTTGTGACGGCACTTTCAAAAAGAAATTTCGCCCCATCTTCCGTTATTTCCTTAGGGTCGCGCTGTTTCCTGGTGTGCCCTCGCTGGTACTTCTCTACGTCCTCTGCGCCGTCGCGGAGCACGAGTTCACCGAGCGATACTTTGCTTTGGACTCGGTCTGGCGGCCCGCTTTTCCGTGGAGCTGGCGTGTCCTCCTCCTGTCACTGTTTGTCGTCCCCGCGTTCTCATTTCTTCATGTCCTATGGCTCTTGATGTCCGCCCGCCAGTGGTGGCGATGGAGATACAGCTTACGTTCCAGTCCATCGCAAGGGTATATCATGCTTCCACGGAGCGAATCGAACTCGCTGGACGAGAGGGAACCATCAGGCCCAAGAGATGATGAAACCCGCGAGTTGGTGGGCACAGACTCGGGAGAGAGCGGTTCATTGAGATCCCAACTACGTTTTCATCACCCACCCCGTTATCACCTTTCATCCACTTGGTGCCTGCAGTTTATCTTCTGGTTTTCGGCCTTGTGTACGAGCCTCGGGGTCGGACTGCACTACCGTCAACCAGCAGCTTTGCGTTATCTCCCGTTGATCAACAATGCCAACGCCCATCCTGACAGGGCCGGACACGGGAATCGGGGTGAGTGTTGCCGACCACGTTATCACTTTTACTGACCGACCTGTAGAGAAAATATTTATTGGTGCCATGTTTCACAACAACGAACAAGTCGTTCCCTATTGGTCGGACAGCCTCGTTAAAGCCATTCGTTACCTCGGAGAAGATAATGTTTTCGTCTCCATCCTCGAGAGTGGAAGCGAGGACCAAACGCCGACGCTTCTTCAACAACTCGACGCTAGATTGGACACTATGAATGTATCAAGACGTATATTGACGCAAGATGAAGCAGTCACGAAACCAGAAGACGTGAGCGGCCACAAGCGCATTTACTTTCTGTCTGCTCTTCGAAATCGCGTCCTTGAACCCTTGGTGGAGAAGGGTGGATACGACAAAGTTATTTTTTCAAACGATATTTTTATTGAGCCAGAAACGATCATCGAGCTCCTCAATACGGCGGACGGAAAGTATGACATGGCGTGCGGAATGGATTTTGGTCACTTCGGGTAAGCCCAAGAATAACCCGTGGTTCACCATCATATGTGCTGACACTTTATGTAAAGGCTATATGACATGTGGGTTCTGCGCGATAAACGGGGGAGCCTTGGTAGTACCATGTACGGGTTATTCGTTTTCTTTCACGTGCGAATAGAACAAACCTTGACCATTAGATGGCCGTACTTCTTTGACGCTGAAGACTATGAAGCAATGCGATCCGAATCTCCTGTGCCGGTGTTCACATGTTGGAACGGTATCGTCGTCTTCAGGGCGGACCCCATCCTTCCCATTCATCTCCGATCCAATCATACACTCTCAACCGATCCGCTTCCATTCGAGCTGCCCGTTACCCACCCGGCTGCCCACGACCCATCATCACGGGGTCCGAGCCCCGCATTAACACCTCCAATCGGCTTCCGTGCATCCGGGCCGGGGGAGTGTTTCTCCTCGGAATCGTTCTTGTTTCCGTACGATCTCAGGCGGGTGTTTAATATGCAACGTATTTTGGTTAATCCACGTGTTATCGTTGCATACGACTGGCGGTACGTCTCCTTCTTACTAATTAGCTCGTCTTTGTCCTATTCCTGGACCGGTGCCCATTTTGCTGATGGCATTGCTCTCGACGGTCTACTTGTTGGTGAAACAGGTTTTACGTGTATTTCAAGTGGTTCATGAGACACCCGGTACTCAAGTGGTGGATTGAAAAGGTGTATGATGGTGCGTGGATGCAAAAGGACGTGATGGTCGTCGGCGATCCAAAGCAAGTCTGGCATTGGGATGGAGGAGACTGTCATCCGTGGTGGTGACATAGGTATCGAGGTTGAGCATGTGTTTCTCTTCCTTTGTTTTTTTTCGGTTGTCGGACACTGGGTTACAATCATTAGATTTACGATAGAGATGCATACTGTAGTATGAGCAAAGTAGTGGAACTTCCTGGGGAGCTAGTGCTTGTTCGCGGTTGAGAATGGGGGTGTGTAATGATGTCGAGCCTCGTGGACCAGTCGCCGGGCGGTTACGGCGAGTCCACCATCAGGCTTTCGGCTCCCGGGACTCTGGGCTCCCGTCTACCCAACGAAAGTCGAACGCCGTTACGTTGAACTACAGCACCTGCCAAATCAGGCTGTTTCGATTGGCGACGAGACTCGAAACTGCTCTGCACTGTTCTCATTGCACTGAGGCTATTCTGCCACTTTGTCAGTGAACCTTCTGGATCCAAATGCACAGGAGGGCGGCGGCCGCTCAAGCCCAAGGCTCGTGCGTAGTCTGGGAAAGACAGGGCTGTGCGAAGGCGGGCGTGCGACAGAGATCCTCCCTCCCTCGTAGCGGTTTCGCTATCTCTTTCTGAAACACTCCGACCCAGCGGTGTTATCGATCCAGGGGTTGGCCAAATAAGATTTCCTGCCGCTTATCCTACTCGAAAGGCCGGTGCGAGCCACTTGAAGAAGCAGTGAGCATCCTAATTAAAGTTGCAATTTCCTGAGAACCCACCGAAGACCCTGCATTCTAGTTCAACAGTCATTGAATCTATGCCTATCCGCGAAGTGGTGGAAGCATTTAATAAACACGTCGAAAACATTCCCTCTCGATTTATCCAAATCGATGCCACGCCTGGCATCATAAGCCGCGATGCAGTCAAACGGAAGCATATCAGCATTGTCGAATCGATAACGGAGGCAGATATCGAACAAAATACCTCGTACACAAACCAGAGCCGAGAAAAGGTCATTGAAAACATCGTAAAAGGCGTCATCAAGTATGCCGTTCTATCGCATACTTGGCAAACCGCTGGGGAGTTCGAGTACCGGGATATGATATCGCCGAACTCGGTCCGCGACGGCCCTGGCTGGAGAAAACTCGAGAAATTCATCGGAATCGCAAAGGGTACATTCAAGTGCCGATTTGCTTGGGCTGACATGGCCTGCATTGATGGGACACCTGGCGAACGGCAGGCAGTGGCCAAATCTGGGTTCGATTGGTGTCGCAATGCTTATGTCTGCATTGTATACCTTTCAACCACCCGTTCTCTCTTGGAGTTGGACCATGATGGGTGGTTTCGTAGGGGATGGACTTTACTCGAGCTGCTCGCTCCGATAAGGATCAAGTTTTATGGGGCTGGATGGCAACCTCTCAATGCCGAAGGTCCGAAAGCCGAGAATGACAAGGCAGACATGAACTTTCTTGACAAGCTTTCGAATGCATCTGGAATATCCGTTGATGATTTGCAATCCTTCCTGCCGGGTCCAAACAGGGTCAGGGAGAAATTAACTTGGGCGTCGAAACGGGAGACATCCGTACCCGCAGATACGGCGTACTGCCTAATATCAATCTTTGTTTCCCACATGGAAGCCGGTCAACCTGATCCCGAGGAGCGCGAGATGGCATTCCTCCGCCTGATGCTCCATATTATCCCTAAATCCCGCGAATGCGACGCCTTTGCATGGGCAGGCAAACGTGCGGAAAACCATCCTGCGGTACCCTCTTCCCCCGCCTGCTATGGAACGCATCACCGAGACTACGAGTTTAATCAGGACACACACCGTTATCGATTATGCGGCGACCGCTCCTTCTCCCTTGGCTACGATCACCTCAGGATCAGGGTCATCTCCATAAACGTTTCTCTCAGAAAACGGATCTGGGGGACAGGATACGAGGTCAAGTCACATTCACACAAGGCTTTCATCAGTGGGGTTGAGCCACTGCCACCTTATTTCGGTGCGAAGACTACCACCATCGGCGTCATCGATTACAACTGGACGGATGATCCTGGCGAAGGAGAAATGCACGCAGAAGAGAGGTACTTCGGCTTTCTGTTACACATGAACGCCGAGCAGACAAGATGGGAGAAGGTAGACACCAAAAAGGTGGTCTTCCTCGAGAGCAAAGAGACGAAGAAACACAAGCTAGAAATGTTGGTGTTGGATGCACAAGTGCGTGCACCCTACAACGACCAAGTATGATACAAGGACGTTCGAACTCGCGATACTTTTGTGGGATTACGAGGGAAAGTGGAGCACGAGAAGCGCACGGCTGGTAGAATAATTCGGTTGTATGCGAAGAAACGGACTAACTGTAGGATTGAGCATCATTAGGAGTTGTACGGTATGCATGAGCCCACCTCAGTCGTGTTGTAGCGGCTATCCAGCGAGAAGCTAAAACTCAGAGGACATCTACTGAATTCTGCCATTATTTACGTAAAGAACCTCACGGGTACAAGTAGAAGGAAAATGGAGATACACTCTTATTCCAATCTGGAAGGGTGGAAGGGCGGACACATGACGACCTTTACACTATAGCCACAAGATATCCAATTTCTTCCTCACGACCTCTTTCGTGCAAATGCTAAGGACCTTTCTAGTGCCAACCTTTTTCCATCTGTAGGGATTGTATATCCCAGTTCCAAGGAGGAAACAGACATAGCTTGTATTTCCATCTAGCTCCCCCGTCCCATCTCCATTTCCGTCGGTCTGATAACTGATGATACCGACCGCCCACCGCGAGTAGAGCAGGAATCTGGTGTCACAGACGACCTCTATGTCATGAAAGTACCTCTGGTCTCGTAAACCAGGACGAAGGGTGAGACGTTCATAATGGGGATCTGCCTCTGATGCTGGGCCTCGGTCGGTCTGTAGCATCATCTCCACCAAGAGAACTTTAATCTCGAGCCCCTTCTTCGTCATGGTATAGAATTCGTCACCATGGCCCCATGGCCGGTGGATGGGACGTTCTGGATTGAGCACAGATATATCAACCTGCCCAAGGAACTCTGACCCATAACCAGAAGGTGACTCGGGGAATACAACAGCGTATGGTGAATGTTGTCCTGCCCACGCGAAGATCTGCCATTCGCGACAACCTTGGACGATCTCCTCCATAAGGCGACGAAAGGCCCGTTTCCCCTCTCCATACGCGATGGGCAAGGTGACGTCGAAAATCCCGATGAGGCAATAAGCAACATCTTCCACCAGTGCAGTTTGTCGCCTGGATGCCCACACCATCTTTTCCCTCACACCGAAAAGTCCAGGGCTGAAGTAGCGAAGGTCGTAGTCCCTGATGCCGGTGATACGTGAGACAACTCGCATGATTTCGTCGTTGTCCTTGTCATTTGGCAAGTCTTGGGCGCTCCTGATGTGCGTCCAGTTTCTGCTGTAGAATTTGATCTGCGCGGGAGCGAGCAACTCCTGAAGCGTCCACCCTCTCCAAAACCATGGGTCGTTCTCGAAATCGGACAGGTCCGACGAGTTGCCAAGATAAACGATGCAGATGGCGGAATTTCGATACCAGTTGAACATGGAACGTATAGCTTGATCGAGCTCCGCGCTGCTTGATTTGTCAATGCAGGCAGTGTCGGCCCATGCCAGCTTGCAGTCGTACTCCACTGCCTTAGCACAGAACTTCTGTAGCTTCTTGTACCCTGGTGGCACGTTCGTGCCCTTACTAGCTATGCTCATCCCGTTTACCATGTCAAACGTTGCCTCTTCTCCCGACCAGCGGTGCGAAAAGACAGCATATTTCAGCCTTTGAGCAACAAGCCTCCTGATTGCCTCGTCGCGAGAAACATCAGGGGACTGGGTACGGAGTGAGGCAATCGCCTCCCCTGTGACGTAGTGTTCCGCCTTGAGGCTATCACGGCGGACCAACTTGAAGTGGACCTTGCCTGCCTCGCTGTGGGTGTCGATAGACAACAGATATGTAGGCATGTGATGAGACACGTGGTGATAGAATATGCGAGCAACATCTTCAGTCACTTGTTGCGGTGGTTCCTTCAAATCGACGAATGGTGAGGTAGTCAGGCCTGAGGCCCTGGGCCGGAAATGGGTTCACATACCACCTTGGACGTATCTACCCGTGGTCTACGACGAAGCAAGCGGAACGGGGCGGATGTGGCATCGTGACATGGGATCATGATGGAGGGATGGAAGAATGTACCAGACGTTGTTGAAATGATGATAGGACCCACCACAGCATGCAAGGGCTCTGGTCAACCTATGGGAATGTGCGCCTTTCGGCCGCCGTTCAGGGTGACGCACGAGAACTTCATGCCAAAGTCGTCGCGCAATAATTTATGTCGCCCACGTTCAAAGTACGGTATGCTGCAGTGTGGTTAGTGCGATACTCCTGGAAAAGTTGAATGTTAGTCCTTAGCAGAAACTTACGTTCAAAGACCTTACATCATGCCGATGCATCATTGTTACCATCGACTTGCTCCTGTGCTACTAGCTTACCGGTTTACTACATCATTATGGCCTTTGTAGGAAAGGGTGCCCATCAAAGCACCCAACACCTGGTATACGTTGTACGACTGATCCCTCGAAGTTGGAGGTCTAATTTGGGGAGACGGACGGTGTGTCGTATCGACAGGATGCGAGTC
>JBBPLR010000159.1:0-35822 GCA_038089915.1 Sutorius australiensis | reverse complement strand
GCTCACTTGATTAACTTGGAATCAGGTCGGCGCGCATTCAAGCGTTGGTTGTTGTGCAGCGCGTACGTGCCTCTCGCTGATAAGAGAAATGGACAAGGTATGTAATGCATCGAAATGGTAGAATTGCAGTACAACAACAGTGTTGACCTTTTTACAAACATGCTTTCAGGCGGGTACCACGGCTTTAATGCTTGGCACTTGCCCAGATACAGTCGTGATCCTATACGAGAGGCGCGATTATTCCGTATCACCCCGAGAATGACCTTGGTATCCGCAGGCAACGAGAACGCCCGGGCAATAGTTGGCTACCCGGGCGTAGACAAAACCTGGTTGACCCTAGCCCTCGACCGGCCTTACCCACTCCCGTTCGAATTCTCCCCATCGCTGCCAGTGTTTCACGAATACACGAAATGTATACCTCAATATCCATGATCTCGTTGGAGAGCTTTGCAGCCGGTAAAGCCGTTCACACTTATCGTCAACGATTGATCTTAGAAGGCAACATAGCCATGATGATCAACGTCGCCGTGTACGATTCACGTGGGTGTTACTCCGTGCAGGCCATTCTTTTCATGTTTATGCGTTTTGATTATCGCTGGTGCCGCAGTCCTCACAATTTCGAAAGAGGTATTTTATCTCAATCCTACTCCTCTGTTCAGTATGGCTAATCATTTGCAAAAGGTAGACTACATTTGGGTGAGGATGAGGCAGCCGCTATTTGAGTTGCATGTCCCTGAATAAACTACAGTGCAGACCATGGAGCTGGATTTCTGCATTGTTCATTTTCGTATGTCCAAGGGCTCACAGGGACTCTGTATTTCACGCAGACTGATTTTTTCGACAGATCCGTTATGGCGGTCTCTGTTGGATGCTGTAAGCTTATGGCTGCCTGATTCGTGTCGAGGACTTGGCTAATTCCAAATCCTTTTTTCCAGCGCAGATACACTCAGTATGTCCGAGAATACCGAGTACGGTCGAGGCTTATCATTGACCATACAGTGCATTTGGCACCTGGGCCTATCGAAGTCTGTTTTTATCTGTTTACATACATTTAAAACATCGCTAATAATTGCATTCCGACAGTTGTAAGTACCACACCCTTGATGCGATACTACAATTTTAACGGCCTCGAATAGATGTAAGTACGCACAAGTTTTACATCAGTACTACGATAAAACATAAATGCAAAGGCACTGTGGTGTTTATTATTGATTATTGGTTATATCCGTTGTTCCTCGCTGCCGCCGACGGTAAGTTGTCATACTTGGCCGGGTTTTCTTGTGTTGACAGTTGTTACAGCGGTGATGCTTTTGCGTGTTTACGCGATGTGGAATCGATCGAAAACGATCCTCATCATTCTCATCATCCTGAATGTGGTGCAAACCGTTGTTACTTTTGTTTGGAACAGCGTCTATTACATCCCCAATGTGACATTGACAGGTATGCTTTGTGCCACATCGCGAGTCCTATGGTGAGGTCTTAGACAATCTGTTCCATCTTTCCGCAATCTTCTCCAGTGACCATCGAACAAACTCAAGATGCGACAACTTGTGGCTTCTTCTCAACGACCCCCTCTGAGGTCTACAGGGCAATTCCTCGATTTTTCCTCAGCGCTACACTGTTGATCTTCGCTGTCATCCCAACCGCCAGGCAGGCAATCGGCATGTACCGACTCACAAAGCGCTGGCAAATTAGCGAGTACCTGAGGCTGTTCGTGAGGGACGGAGCGCTTTATTTCGTTTTGTATGTCACTTTCTCTGACTTGTCATCCCTCCATGTCCATCGTTTTCCTTCACCTTGTCTCAAAATTCCAAAAAGCTAACCCCAGGCTGAATTCTTCTGGGACAGGGGCCTGCTTTTCAACATTATATTTGTCATCCAGACCAAGTCTAAAAGTGGACGCAATGTTCTACACGCTGTAGGCCTCCTCGTTCATGCGTTTTCATACGTGATCATGCCGCGGTTCATCATTAACATAAGGGAATTGTATGACCGTGAGCTTCGGCACAGATTCCAGGGAGTCGACACTGGGTTTGGGGTGTACTCACCAACGATTACCGGCGGTAATGGGGCTACATCTGGGATTGCATTCGCGGATTCGGATCTCAGCAGCGAAGGTCATACAGCGGAGTACGGCGCGGATGACTCAGAAATTACACGATACGCAATGGTCGGGAAGGTGTCCGTATGACTGATGGAGGCTGATCAGTTTCTAGCACTCGGGTGAGTGCTATCGTTGGCTGTCGAATGGCGGATTTAATGACGTTTTCAGGATGTTCTTCGGGCACGTATTCTTCCATGTATTAATTATCCGTGCGGTTCGTGAGGTGGAATACTTATTCGTCCAAACACCCCAATGGAATTTTAAAATGGTGCCTGTTGTACCTTTAGTGCGTAACGACTGCTCTCGTTGTTCGTCGCCGCAAAGGCCGGCGTGATCGTTTGGTCGAAACAGGTACATGCTTAGTGACAAATGATCCGCGGAGCTAGTTCCCGCGTTCGGGCCACTTTTTAGACCTACGGATCACGGCTTCGCGGGGACTCCAAGGTTTTTCGCTGCATTGGTTTCATTCGAGCACGCGGGCGGTTGCTAGCGATCTTTGATGCTACCTTTTTATGTCCACTCCGTTTTTGTTTCATGGTGAACCTTAAATGACGCTTCTGGTGCCTGGGGTAAGTTTCCTTACACCTCCTGATCCCAACGGCGACCGCTGATGAGCCAGCATGCTATGGCGTGGACACAAGTGTAATGAGCACACCATCAACACCTAGACGACACAGCCTGCTGTCCTGTGGTCATCAAGTGGCAGACCAGCACAGTGTCCTTGTCGAACTCCAGTGAATCGATCAAACCCTGTGGAAACTCGTTCTACTCGTTTTCGAGGAAAAATACCCGACACCCTAATCTCCCACCTGGATCGCCACCAAGAACCTCGATATTTACAGTGCGATCAAGCAGCCCAACCAGTACGTGAGGCTGCTTGTCAGAGCTTTTTTTATTTTATTTTATTTTTAAATTTCCTTACGTATGTCTCGTTGTCCTCTGAATCACTTCAGTGCATCCTGGTCTCCCGCCTGTTGGCCTCGAGTACCTGTAACTGACCACTCGGCTCTTTTCTCAATTGCTAGGAATTTCACCTTCAATATCGCGGTCATAATCAACAACGAGGCTCTAGTCAATAACACATGACATGGACACTCCTCTTGAATAGGTTCGCTTGTATAACTATGTGACCTCGATCCAGCGTGCGAGAGCCGTACGATCGAGATGTTCGTGGACGCTGACAGGGGATCAATTAATCAACACTGGATTCGGCGTGTTCTCGCAACTTATTGCCAGCCGAAACGCAGTCGTATCCGAGGTTGCAAGGCTCCCTTCGAAATAGTGTCCGCCAGGTTTGGAAGAGTTCTCATCTGACAACTTGACATCGGGAATGAGTGCCGGGGCATAATTTGTTAGTGAACGGAAAAGTACTCGGTGCTTGGATAGCGACTCGACTGCTTTATGTTTCTTGCACACATTCTCTGCCTGCTGATGTGCGAATCATCACCCAACGCCGTCATGTCATGTCAAGGAACACGCTCCTCGATTTGACTTCATGTCACAGTCTTTCATTTGTACAAATCAGCAGGACGTCCACCTTACTCGCAGGCTATATCGGACATGATACAGTCAGTAGTTTCTACGCCAGAGAATGAATGTCATAATCATGTCGGGAGGCATGAACTATTGTCCTGCCGCCTCACTGGTTCACACAACCATGTTGTACCATCTTTGCCGTTCAAAGTCAACATTTTAATTCTGGCACCATTTCAGAGATAACATATGCAAATCTTCGCCCATGGCTTAGTCGGTATCCCCTGCTTCCCAAGCGCCAGATACGATCGCCATCTGTCTGGCCAAATTCTCCAACGTCGTCCTGAGAGTGAAAATGTAAGGGTGATTCAACGCGCGCAGCGCGTCGCACACCCAGTGTTGTCCAATCCAGGGTCGCTTTAAAATGTCCACCGGGACGAGCGCGAGCTGAGCCTCGAGATGAGGCAGCGCAGCCGGCGAGACGAATCCGACGATGTGACTGCCTCGTTCGAATCCACGGCGGGCATTGTAGTTGCTGATTGTGGTCTTGATACGGTACGACTGCGAATCTCCGGAGAGCTCGTAGTAGTTTCCGATGCCGCGGACCGGTGATGTGGGTACGAAGATAGCCCAGTCATGGTGCATGGGGTGGCGAGTCACGGGGTCCAAACGGCAGAATTGGATGATTTTGATGGGAAGGTAGCCTTGCGGAATTTGTACCTCTGTGAGGATTAGACTGTAGCGGACTCGAGGTGGGGGGATGATGCTCCGGGCGAACGCTGCGAGAGAATCAGAGAAAAAGGTGAGTGGCGAGGATCGATCGAGGCAGAGTGGAGCATACCGTTGAGCCTAGCGATCACTTCGTCAGTGTAAGTATAAACCTGCATTCTAAACGTTGTGTCTACGAGGTAGAACCATAGTTTTTCACTGACCTCGCTAGGCCATCTTTTATACATCAACAAGTGCCCCACATACTGTTCGCGCAGAGGGACAATGTAGTTGTGGAGACTGTGACACGTCATCCATTGTATTGACTCAGTGAAGATGGTCAGTGATCTGTAGATTGACCACAAAGCAGAAGAGATGCCTAGAGACTGTAACAGTTTGACGCACCCACCATCAATGCTCCACAGCTTGTTTTGGCATCGCTGGACACGTTGTGTGACCTGTCAGTATCACCGGACACGACAGTGCCTCAGTTTTTCTTTTCATACCACCGCTCGAGTGGGCCAGCACGATTTAGTGATGGTGGCTCGGCCAGCGGCCCAACATGCAACCCGCGCTCACCTTGACCGCTAAACCAAACGTAGCCTATGTGTGGGGCAAGATAAATTAGCGTCCCGGTACACATGTCCGCAACTTGATATCACAAGTCATCGCTTGTGTCATAATGATACAACCCGGTTGTTCCCGGTTTGATACAATGGTTCGAAGGGTGACTTCATCCTCCACTAGAAACTCGCAGATGTGGTATTTGACCTGAATGGGATGTGTCTAGTATTTTGGAAGCTGATACCGGCAAAAACAACAGGAGTAGTCCATCGTGAATGTCGTTAGAGAGTAGTGTGTGATAATTCTTTACCACGGTTGTTCAACTGAATCGCCCACTTTTAGCTCGGAGCGGAAAGCGGAGGCATGTGCTACCGTCTATGTCGATTCCATGTACACTTTCACCGTTATCTTCGCGTCACATCAGCTCCACCGTTCATTCCCAGACTCTACTCCTCCGGATTCGCTTCTTCCTCAAACACGATGGGCGCGATGGGAACAGCACGAGTAGACACATCAGAACGTCTGGCACACCTGAGGGTGTTGATGCAGCAGTCGAATGTGAACGTGGGCGCCATTGTGGTTCCCAGTGAAGACGAGCGTGCGTGGGACTCGTTTCTCGAATGCATCGATACTGATTGCGCCGTTCCCATCCAGACTGTAGTGAATACCCCTCCGATGCTGACAAACGGCGAGGGTTCATTTCCGGATTTAATGGCTCTGCAGGTGGCTAGACGCCTTCGACAGATGAGGGTCAGGACTCATGTTGTGATCCGCAGGATGTGCTATCGTTACTCTCAAAGATGCCTTCCTCTTCACCGACGGTCGGTACTTCTTGCAAGCTGAACAGCAGTTGGACAAGTAAGTCACAAATGTATCGCGGTGCAGGGTGTTCTGATCCCAACGTCATAGGAACTGGACTTTGATGAAGCAAGGCTTGCCAGGTAACTAGATCTGTAACCCCAAGAGGACCACAGGACTGAAGCCTCACAAGACGTTCCTACTTGGCAGGAGTTTCTCCCAAAGGTCTGCTCTTGATCTCACCACGCTTCTTCGATCTGTAACGCTCGTCTAGAACCTCGATCAAGGCACGAGAATCGGGGTGGATCCGAACCTAATTTTGGCTAGTATGTTGTTATGTTGTCTTGTTGCCTGCATCGTCGTTAATTATGAACATTGTCGGATTGTGAATAATAGCCGATGCCCAGGAACTCGGAAAGTCACTCGGAAAGTCCGAGCTGGTTCCTCTCTCTCCAAATCCTGTTGACATCGTGTGGGGTTCCGAACGCCCACGGCGCCCCGAGAACCCTATCCTTCCTTTGGATGTCAAGTACTCAGGTACGAACACGTCGTGGTTATTGCCTTCCTCACGTCCTGATCTTCACTAGGGGAGAATCTACGCAGCAAACTTGACCGTGTACGGCAAGAATTGGTCAAGAAGAACGCCGTGGCGTTGGCCGTCACTTTACTCGACGAGGTCGCATGGTTATTCAACCTCCGTGGGACGGATATTGAATTCAATCCTGGTGAGCATTTTACCGTTTCCGTGCCGTTGCAAGCAGGCTAAGGTGTTGCAGTTTTTTTCGCATATGCGATTGTAAAGCAGGATACTGCTGTGCTATTCGTCAACAAGCTCAATGACGCTGTGTTGACACATCTTGACCAGAGTGTAGAGATCAGGCCCTATCAAGCATTCCTCCCTTATCTAAAAGAGCTCGTCCAAACCGGTTTAGTAAAGAAGGTCGAGGTATGGCCTCTGATCTAACCGAATACCCGCTGCGTGCCTTGCTGATGGTCTCCAGCCTGTATTACTCGGCGACAAGACAAGTCTTGCAGTGGTTCATGCACTTGGTGAGGCGAGTGTATGTCTGGCTCTGAGTCCGATCAACATTCACACCTTGCAAAGGATAACGTGCTTATCGTGCCATCGCCAGTGGCAGCTATGAAGGCGATCAAAAACAGCACCGAGATTGAGGGTTTCCGGCAATGCCACCTGCGTGACGGCGCTGCTTTGGCTCGCTACTTTGCATGGCTCGAGGAACAGGTCCAGAATGACATTGTCCTGAACGAGAGCCAAGGATCTACCAAGCTTGAGGAGTTTAGATCGTGCGTACTGAACTCACGCTTCAGATACCCCTCGTTTGAGCTTTGGCAGTGAGCTTGACTTGTTTCGTGGCCTCTCTTTCACCACTATCTCCTCCGCTGGCCCGAACGCAGGTTTGTTCTTTTATATTGCTGACAGTGTAATTTGGGTGTCAATGTCGTACTTTAGCCATTATTCATTATTCCCCGGATCCCAACAATTGTGCGACTATCAGCAAGAACCAGGTACTTTCTTTGCAGAACCGTCTTCTTTCTTTGTTGACTTTGTTACTCAAAGATCTATCTATGCGACTCTGGAGGTACGAATGGCCGGAAAGTCATGTAGAACCAAATATTTAGCTCACTGCCTCTTCTGACTTCGGTAGGCCAGTATCTTGATGGGACAACTGATGTCACCCGTACATGGGCAAGTAATGTTGCAGTCATGAAACAAGAAATATCTCAGAGGAGTTGTTACAGCACTTTGGAATTCCATCTGAAGAGGAGAAACGTGCGTTCACCCGCGTTCTCCAAGGTCACATTGCTATCGATACCGCTGTTTTTCCCTCTGGGACGACTGGTAGGTCCTTGGTTTGACCCTTCGTCAGTCGATTGTTAACTGTAGTTTCGTAGGATACATAATGTGTGTGGATGTATGGTCGTTTTGATTTGAGCACTGACAATGACATAGTGATTCATGGGCAAGAAGGCCTTTGTGGCAAGATGGTCTTGGTGAGTCATTGCTGATTTAACCTACTGCTACCGCGCGCCACCTAACCAGCAGTCTCCAGATTACAGGTTTGTTCGTCCCTCTGTTTGTCTTACAGATCCTACAACAAGGGTTGAATACAGGCATGGCACCGGCCACGGCGTCGGCCACTTTTTGAATGTCCATGAAGGTATCTGCACGCTCCCTGGAAAATATATCACGGCGAAACTTACAACTCAATGGAAAGGTCCTCATGGCATCGGCACACGCATTGGTAGGGAACACTGGATATCTTCCTCCAAGTCATGATCCTGATTACGAAACCAGGATACAACAGCACGGGATTGAAACCGGGAATGACAGTGTCGAACGGTAAGGATAAAGCCATGTAGTGATCACAGGTTATCTAATTTATTACATGCCCTTTCAAACAGAACCAGGCTACTATGCCGACGGTAAGTTCGGCATACGCATCGAGAGTGTAGTCGTCGTTCGCGAAGTGAAAACGCCCAACAACTTTGGCAACAAGGGGTATATCGGCTTTGAGCGCGTCACGATGGTCAGTTTCGAGTTCGGATCTGAATTTGATTGCATTGGGATTCACCCTGGGAGCTGATGATGACCACGGACGTTTGCCAGTGTCCTATCCAGACGAGCTTGATCGATGTGTCGATCCTGACGGTCGAGGAGAAGAAATGGGTAAATGAGTACCATGCCGAGGTGGAGGCCAAGGTGGGGCTGTTGCTTGATGGCAAGGACAAGCGTGCGTTTGCGTGGCTGAAGAGACAATGTCGGGCTATTTGAGGTCGTTGGATCACGATGAACGACTGATTGATTTAGGTATCGATCTAGGTGGTATCGGAATCGCATTCGAGGAAATAGCTATATTAATGGTAACATCGCCATTCCTGGGCAGGCCAATCATGTTCTGGCCGAAATCTCTCCCTTTTAGCGTGAAACATATCAAACGTATGTCAAGCACACGATGAGACAGGCGAAATCGACGAGGTGACCGTCAAGGCCGAGCTGAGAGGAAACCTCTGGATTATATTGACTCGAACTTTATGCCTTCGTGACTCTTTCCATGTCGCTGTGTCGAATTTCGTGATCGATTGCAAGTATTCTGATCATCGTTCTTCAATGGTTAGTTTGAATGCGAACGTTCAGTACTGCAGTGACTTGACCTGGTGTACAGAGACAAAAAATGGCACATAGATCGGGCTGCTTCTTCTATACGACAATGCGGTACTTCAAGGGATATGATGGTGCCCTGCTCTGTATCACTGGCCTGTCGTCGACCGATGCTAGAACCTCGGCGAATATTGACCATCTCTACGGCGATGCGCCATGGGAAGACGCCTCGAGGTTATTTCGAGTCGCCGTGGACGATGCAAGTCTCTGTGCAACCCCGGTGATGGCCATCACGCTCATCATCATCGATTCGGTAGACCCCATACAGCCCACAGCATCGTGTTCCGTGTAACAATCAACAGCGGAAAACAATGATGTCTACCATACTCGGCTCCGCTTCGCGTACAGGTACACGCATACACGTTAGCGCGCGGGTCATCGGCAAGGCTCGACTCCAGTCTAACTGATCCACAGGAGCTTGCCGTCGAGTCTCCGCCTAGCGTTCATCTGATTGCCCCGCGTCGCTTGCATCAGAGTTTCGGCGATCAGTGAGTGGCTCAGACGGTGATTACCAGGGACTGGAAAGGACATCTTCGATCCGGAAAGTTACCATATCGTTATGGTGGTACGAATCCTGCTGGCGAGCAGCGCAAAGGGGAGTGTGCCCCTGAGATTCCTGAGATCATAGGGTCCAGTGTCGTACATACCCAGCATGAGCCACCAATGATCATTCATGCAGCAATGACGTCTACGGCTTCAGATACTCTCGGTCTCCGCTTTGCAAACGCACAGCCGGACACGCAGACGGTCGGCAAGACCCGGCCCTACCGTCTAATACGGGTGAGCTGGTCGTCACATCCCCACATAACGTTCATCTTATTTCCCCACACCCATTGGTACCATTAGGATGTCGGCGATCGGTAGCTGGAACTACGACATACCAATAGTTGGTCAAACATCTTTGCATACAAGTTCCGCTCGTGTAACCTTGTAATGGCGACCTTATCTGCTCCCTTGGACCTCCAGCACCACACGTGGCGTAACTAACTCAACGATGGACAGAAATGACGTCCGCTATCTCAGTTACTCGGTTCCGTTTCGCAAGACATGCACGTCTTACATTTCTCCATTCCTCCACATTCACACGGGCTATCGGCAAAACTCCACCCCACCGTCTAACAGGTCCCCGGTTTGTCGTCAAGTGGCAACTCGCCACCCGCCGTTTATTTAATTGCCCCGGATCCACACCCAGAAGTTGAGACGACATGCCAGGCATATCACATCGGTTTCTATAGCATAAAAACCATAATGTGTCAGGGAAAGTTATCCACTTCGGGATTTCAGGTGGGTCACTGCCCCTGTAACGTCTTATCCAGCCACACGTATCGCGTTCGATTACGCACACCCTGATGCATTCTGCACATTCACCATGCACAGTCGCACAGCGCACAATGCGCAGTCGCCCCGTCCGGATCTCACCCGGAGCATTCCCTAGTGCTGCAGGCCGACCCTTTCCGGACCGTCGCTCCCACTGCCCAAGTTTCTATTGTAGGTACTTCATACATCGTGGTTGGTGTTCCGTGCGCCGTACTGTGTCAACGTCGTGACAAATCAAACGTCCAATTCCCAGCGTAGGCATCTCCGTCTCACCCTGTCACGAAAAAAGAGTATTCCCTAGCACCCTGTGATCCGAGGGGGGGTGACCCACTTTCCAATAGGTCGAGACCGCTGAACGGCGTGTCCCTACCTTTGCCCTACGCCAGACATGAAATGGGACGTGTGGCTTATTATGTACTCCTACAAGACGAAAACAGTAACGTACATGGCCTATCACCATACGGTACTAATGATACAAACCCAGGATGCCTGATCCACAGAAATGAATGAGGAATGACAAAAACGTGACGTGCAGGGGTATATCTTTAAAGAATGCTGAATGATGCAGAAAAACACGTATGAAGTCACGATGGTCCACACATAAATAATACAAACACGGGACGGAACGTATGTATGTACGCGCTTGCATGGCGAGCTCGAAGCGAGGAAGGAAAGTGTCCGGAAGGCGGAAAAAAGTGTGGACCACAGTGACCGTCGTGACTAATGATGTCAAAGAGGACAAGAGCCCATATATGGCTCACGTTCATTCGTCGTCCGAAGTGGGTGAGTCTGGGCCATTGGTGAGGTACCCGGCTATGATACTGTCTTCTTTACAGTAATTCGTCCGTTTGAGGACGGAGCGGGGTGGCGCCTTGGGTATGAGCCTTCTGTTGAGGTCGATTCGAACGCCTGCTTCGTTCTGCCAGCCTTCTGATGCCTCTGGGTAGTCGTCGAGGTCTGCAGGGTAATCCTCACCCGGGACAGGTGGCTTGTACGAGCCATCGTTGCGCCACAATTGGTCCCTATACCCCCCGAGTCGAACAATTCCGAAAGGAAAAGGGGGTTCAGGATCAGTCAGGGTTCGACGTCTGGAAGGGGCTAGAATCAGAGTAAAGTACCCACCCTCGTCTGTTGAACCACCCTTTCCTTCTCTGGCTTGGCAGGATGGGACTTGGGCATTCCAGCTCTTCGCACCAGCGAACAGAACGTGGTGGGGGCACCGTGCTGGAGCGGCGTGGGCGCGGAGGCATGATCTGACCTTGATCTCCGTCCGAGTTGCGCCGGCTTGGCAGGCGATGTGGCTGGTCCGCGGTGATGTCGATGGTCGGGCCATATTCCCAGTGGATGTTCAACCCCGGAGGCAGGGGCACGGCGCCATGGGTGCTGCTCCCGGCGGATCCGCTGCTCTTCAAAGAGGACGAGCGGGCGAGTGGTGGGGGTGAGGTCGAGAGGTATCCACCCATCTCTGCCGTTGACCATGTGCTCTGCGGAGCATCAGCAGGGTAGGCAGAACGGTCTCCAATACGTAACTGTGGAAGCCGCGGACGCGTGGCCTCTGGTGGGACCGAACGTTCGCTTGCGAGCACGAGGCTGTCTTTGCGCAGACGGGCGCTCACGGGTGGGGTAGGGAGTGGTCGAGGGACATGTGTCGCGCCATCAGATCTATTAGCCGAACGGGGTGGTGGGCTGTTGCTCATCTCCGAACAAGTCGGACACGTGTGGTATGTCACGGGGAAGGGCGTCCCGGGTCGGTGGCCCCCGTGGGTGAACGACGGTCTCCGCTCGGGTGAGGTGCGAGCGGCCTGATGCATGGCCCGAGGTGGACAATCGTCGTCCACACTGCTGTTACTCGAAGAAGAAGAGGTGAGCGAGAAGAGCGAGTCGATCTCGCTCACAGTGCTGTCCGACGATGGGGGGTAGTAGTAGTCACGGTAGCGATCTGATTTCGAGGACGCGATGGAGCGCTCATAGACATAGGTGTCTGGGATGGTTCCGGGATGAATGAACCCGAACCGTCTGGTATCTCGATAACCTCGATCCCGCTCTCGCTCGCGGTCTTCGAGTTGAACGTGGGAATGAGCGTGGGATGGAGGCGGTGGTTTGACTAGCTTCCTAGGAGCATCACGCACCGAAGCACCCGGCGAGCGGGAGTCTCGATGCGACGATGGCTTGTAGTCAATATCACCTCTTGCGGTGACGGCGGACAGCTGCTGACCGGCATTTGAGCACTGATTGGTTGAAGCAGAAAGAGTCGGTGCTTTGAAGACGCGCACCGAAAAGCCGGATGGTACTGGCAAGACATAGTTCTGTTCATCAAAGAGAAAGGGTTGTGGCCGCGGTTCACTATCATGTTCGACGATGGCGGAGGAGATGTGGGAACTTACCTTGGACGATCCCGGTGGCCCACCAGAACCGCCACGGTCGAGCCGCGAGGGTGGTCGGGCAACAGGGTTAAACGGTGACATCGGACTTGAAACGAAGACGGTAGCCATAGCTCGTGTTCGATCTGACCTAGCAGAATGGGACGGGCATATGGGTGCGAAGGGGGGTACTTATAAGAAGGAAAGAATTAGACCACGGAGGGAGCGACGTTGGTATAAGTGGTGAGAATCAAAAGGAGACACACACAGGGCTTTTCGGGAATCGAGGTCTGGTAGTAGATGAAAGGGCGAATGGGCTGTAACGTGCCACTGATTGGAGTGCACGCTGCGAACACGAGTAAACCAGGTTGCAGGGCATGAGGTGGATTCTTGATGTGAACCCTACGCGAGCAAATGAGGATCGAGTGGCTCTAGGGGTGAAGAATTCCACAGAAGTTGGTCATACGAGACCGCCATGGATTCAATTACGGGGCTGATTACGGCGGACCCGTGCGTCGAGACCGTCCAGAGTGCCAAGCAGGAGACGCTCGTCCTAATATTCCCGGCGTCTTGTAGCACGATGTCATACCCGGCAAGCTGTAGTTCGCCGCATACCGTGAACAGCTTGGTCTTGGTGCGAAAGAAACGTTTCGGTGACTTTGAAACCGCCTCGACTCGGAGGGGATCCTCTAGCGCTTAACGGGTCACGATTCAATTGCACTAATGACAAAAACGTGTGGATGGGTATACGTCAAGGGGCAGCTGCATCCCGGCAAGCAACCAGATCGAGGAAAAGAAAGAAAGGGAGGAAAAAGTCGCATAGAAAGGTGGCCGATTGAGCCAAAGCGACCATAACAGGAACCGAAGCTCCCGGCCGCGTCGATCGTGATAGAAGCTCTGTAGCAAAAGTTGAGCCCTTGTCGTCTTTTCAAACTGCGAGAGCGAGGGGCGGGGTAGAACATGCTGATGCTACGAGCATTCTCAAATGACAAACGTGAAAATTTTCTTGGACCCAACACGGAGGGTCACCGACACCGTTCGCATCAGAAGAGAGAAGAGGGGCACGTCTAAAAACAAAACACAGGTTTGCGTATATGGCGAAGATTCATCTTGCAGCTGCGCCATGGACAAACCCTTCGGAACACCACGGAAGCACGCCAACAGCCATTCAGTTGCAGGGCAGCACAAATAAAGGAGGCGGGAATACCCTGTGCACTCGCGCATGTAGTGGACGAGTGACTCGAATGCGGATTCGTTCCAAATAGGCAGCATGGAGGGAGCTGCAAGGCAGCGGGCAACTTGGCATGCAATCGACCTAGACGGAGCTTAAAGAGCGTCGGTTGGCGCAAGGCTCGCGATTGATGAGGTGCATAATATGCAACCTCATAGAGGGAACACTCGGACGAACAGAAATTCATGTTACCAAGACACCCACCGTTCAGTATGATTTTTCGCTCTCGCACCAGTCGCTGAACAGTCTGCATGAATTGGAAATCCAGAGATTGGTAGCGTGGCCTGGGGACTCCGCTCAGCTGTGGGGCAGTGTTTGGCAAGCCCTTGCCACGATTTCGAACAGATGGAACTCAGGAAGAGCGTCAGAAACCGCCCCCGATCACTACGTGGTTCGCCGACCACAGCTGGACACTGCATGTGTCACGTTCGGTATTTTCGCCGTTATCAGATGGTCCATACTGTCGAGAGGGCGACACAGAGAGAAGGAAAGAGAAATGCATGCATGCTTACTAGGTACATACGTTAACAGGCGCAGTGATGCGCAGTCAGGGTGACAACCCACCACCACCTGGATAGTTCAGAATTGAATCGAAGCATACCTTGATCGAGAAGAGCTCACATAACGATAGTCGGACCTGATGTGGGCCCCACGTTCGAATTTTAATTCACCTTGGGTGTTTTCATGGTGTGCAACATGAAGGGGTAGTTGACAGAGGTCCCCCGAGTGACCATCCAAAGGGGAAGAACGTTCGAGCAAAGGGCGCCGGTGATCAGTGCCAGCTTTTAAACGATCATACCTTTAATTAGCGAACGATTTACTCACAGCGGACTGATGGTGGTTCAGGTCATTCATAGGGGGGATGTGTGACATGTTACGTGTGACACAAAGTCACGTAACGGGTTATTTTTCTTGTTCGCAGTGGCTGCAACCAAGCTTGGGGGAGCCGAAAAAAATAAGCAAGAGGTGGTTATTATGCATGCCCTTAGACATGACATTCTTGCTCCAAGTGGTGTTGAATTCGCGGTCGCCCTCAACCTCACCTCGTCGACGCCACCCACGCTCGTGAACGTAGTCACCGCGAAATCGAACCTCCTTCGCATTTATGACATCCGCGAGCAACCTTGGGCCATCTCTGACCGTGTTGAGAGCGAACATGACATGCGTGCTCATGTGCGGAAGGGAACAGAGGCAGTCGAGGGTGAAGTCGAGATGGATCAGTCAGGTGAAGGCTGGGTCAACGTCGGTGCGGTCAAAGTGAGTGCTCGGTACAATCTGTGCTCGAAAATGCGCTCAAGAGGCGAGACAGCCGAATGTGAACCAAAAGACACTATCTTCATTACGCTTCCATCTCCTTCGTGAGCATACACTGCATGGAACCATCACGGGAATGGACAAGGTCCGCACAATATCGTCTAGTGACGATAAACTCGACCGTCTTCTTGTCTCCTTCAAGGATGCGAAGGTACGTTCCATGTTCCTTCCACGATTTGTCCTCCTGACTTGGTCCGTAGATTGCATTGTTGGAATGGTCCGACGCCACCCATGACCTTGTTACAGTGTCTATACACACCTACGAGCGTTGCCCGCAAATGGTATGCTTTTAAAGCTTGCTAGAGACACTTTGCTAACTTTCCACAGGCAGTGCTTGACAGTCACCTTCTTCGCCCGGAACTCCGCGCGGACCCTTTATCCCGTTGTGCTGCACTATCTCTCCCTAAGGACTCCCTTGCAATCCTTCCCTTTTACCAATCGCAAGCCGAATTCGATATCATGGAACAAGACCATGCAAGGTATTCTACAAGTCGATTTTATCAGTTCCGCAACTCATAAATCCTCAGAGAAGTGCCCTACTCACCATCTTTCGTCTTAGACTTGGTTGCGGATGTCGACCCGAACCTACGTAATGTCACCGATTTTGTGTTTCTGCCAGGGTACCATAATCCCACTATTGCCGTGCTTTGCCAGTCCGAAAAGACCTGGGCTGGGTAGGTACTAGGGCCCGCGATCATAATAATCGAACTCACATTTTGCATCTTGTCCCGGATTCTAGTCGCCTCAAGGAATTCCGTGATACGGGCCGTTTGTACATCTTCACTCTCGACCTCCTTAACCATACATATCCCATCATCACTGCCGTCGACAATCTCCCGCATGACTGTCTCTCTCTCCTTCCCTGCGCCCCATCAATTGGGGGCGTTATCATACTCACTGCCAATTCGCTCATCTACGTCGAACAAGCTGCCCGACGTGTCTCACTCCCCGTTAATGGATGGTCTGCGCGGGTTAGCGACATTCCCTCCCTTCCACTCGACAAAGACGTGGATCTAGTCCTGGAAGGGAGTAGGCTGGCGTTTGCGGACGAGAAGACGTTCTTTGTGATTAGAAGGGATGGGATGGTCCACCCTGTGGAAATCGTCTCAGACGGACGGACGGTGTCGAAACTGGTTTTATACCCGGCACTTGCGCAGACGACAATTCCGACGGTAGCGAGGCAGCTGGATGGGGGGTTGTTGTTTGTAGGGAGTGCTGTCGGACCGTCAGTCTTATTGAGAGCAGTGAGAGTCGAGGTGGAGGTGGAGGAGGGTGAAGCAGAGGATACACATTCAGCACCGACCGCTGTAGTGGATACCAAAAACGCGATGGATATCGATGATTTCGATGATGATGGTGAGCGGACATGAGAACGCGTCTGGGTATTCCGTCACTGATGCCAGACCAACTTGAAAGATCTATATGGCGAGTCCAAACCGGCGACCAGAGCGACCGCGAACGGTGTCGTTGCCGGGGCATACACCCCGCGGACACGTTCCGTGATCCACCTTTCGTTGTGCGACTCGCTGCCTGCCTATGGGCCGATTGCAGATATGACTTTCTCGTTGTCAAAACTAGGGGTGCGTGCCATACTTCCGTCGCATTTCCTACAGCGCCCACATACTCACACCTCTGATCCGGGTATCCGTGCCTTTGATGGACTCGCTTGATGGTGGTCGCTCTCCATGTGGATAGGAACGATACGTCCCCGAACTCGTGGTTGCCACAGGCAGCGGTCATCTAGGGGGCTTTACTCTTTTCCAGGTACACCAAGGCACTCGATCCTTGTAACCCTCGCTGACCACCCTCGTACCTAGCGTGACCTCCCCATTCGCACCAAACGCAAACTCCACGTTTTGGGTGGTGCACGTGGGATCTGGTCTATCCCGGTCCGGCAGTCCCACAGGGTGAACGGTACGTCATACGAAAAAACGGGTAGCGGATTGTATGCCGGGGAGAACGACACGATTATCATCAGCACGGATGCCAATCCGTCCCCTGGGGTATCTCGCGTGGGTTTTCTCCATCGAACTCAAGCTTCGAGATGAGCTGATCTGAAAATGGGAACGGACCAGATTGCGACCAGGGCTGCCAAGACGGATTTGGCTATTCCGACACGTATTCCCGGGACGACGGTCAGTGCCGGGCCGTTCTTCCAGCGTACGGCTATTTTGCACGTGATGACGAACGCGATACGCGTTCTCGAGCCGGGTGCGTGTCGTTGGTGTCCGGATGCATTGGCGTTGGTTGATTCGTGATGCAGACGGTGCCGAGAGGCAGATCATCAAAGACATGGACGGGAACATGCCTCGCGCAAGGATCAAGGCGTGTAGCATATGTGATCCATTTGTGTTAATTCTCCGGGAGGACGAAACCATTGGCTTATTCATTGGCGAGACAGAACGAGGCAAGATCAGGAGAAAAGACATGTCGCCGATGGGTGAAAAGGTAGCTTCTGATACTGCATTGTTTCGTGGATAAGCGCTAATAGCGTTGCAACCAGTCATCTCGGTACTTCGCAGGATGCTTCTACACAGATACTTCGGGCAGTTTCGAAATAGCAACAACAGATGACACTGTCGCTACTTCTGAGAGTGCTGATAAGAACATAACCTCAACTCTTCAGACTGTGGTAGCCACAGGCCATGCTAGCCAGTGGCTGGTACTCGTCCGACCTCAAGGAGTCATGGAGGTTCGTCCCTTCGCTACTCGGAGCCCAAAAAATTTCATGACGCTGTTTGATCAGATATGGTCCCTCCCAAAATTGATGCTCGTCTTTTCGACTGCGGCTATCAGCACGCTGGAGCCGGTGCTAAATGACTCGTTCGACGCACCTGCGCTGTCCCCTCCCCAGGATCCCCCGCGCAAGCCACAAGACCTTGATTTTGAACAGATCCTCATCGCACCCCTGGGAGAGTCGGCGCCAACTCCCCATCTCTTCGTATGTCTATCCCGTTTAGAACCGGTTCTATCATCTAAGGGACTTTGTAGGTATTCATGCGCTGTGGACACTTGGCGATATATGAAGTTCATCCGATTGCCTCGTCGATGCTCCCATCGAGTGGGCGTTCCACCTTTTTGAAAGTTGTCTTTACGAAAGTCATGACTAGGACCTTCGAATTGTCCAGACAAGAAGAGGCGGAGAAAACGGTGCTTGCGGAGCAAAAGCGGATATCTCGCGCATTCGTCCCATTCGTCACATCGCCTACAACATCCCTGAACGTCAATGGAGGCCTTACGCTCACAGGTGTCTTCTTCACGGGCGACAGACCAAGCTGGTTAATACGCACGGATAGAGGTGGCCTCAAGTTGTTCCCGAGTGGACATGCGGTCGTGCACGCCTTCACGGCGTGCTCGTTGTGGGAGTCAAAAGCGGAGTTCTTGGTTTACTCTGATGAGGTGAGTGGGGTGACGTCGCGCATGAACCTCAACTTTCTCTTTGCCGAGGTGTTAGGCTAAAATGATATTGTCTACAGGGCCCCAGTCTTCTAGAGTGGATCCCTGACATTGAATTGGACACCTCACTGCCGAAACGTTCCCTTCCGCGATCTCGACCATACTCCAACGTTGTCTTTGAGCCGTCAGCATCGTTGGTCGTTGCTGCGTCCACACTGCAAGCGCGATTCGCTTCGTACGACGAAGACAACAACGTCTTGTGGGAGCCGGATGGTGAGTGTGTCGTGTCGCAATCTGCCTGGGTGGGTGTTAAAGAGGCGTAGGCGCAGGTGTTTCATTCCCGCAGTGTAACTGTTCGACGTTGGAGCTTATCTCCCCCGATGGGTGGATAACCATTGACGGGTGGGTCGCCCAAGTGTGTAAGAAGGTGACCGTCTGACCTATCTATAGATATGAATTCGCCCCCAACGAATATGTGAATGCTCTAGAGTGCGTGACATTGGAGACGCTCAGCACAGAATCCGGAAGCAGAGATTTCATCGCTGTTGGAACGAGCATCGACCGCGGTGAAGATCTAGCCGTCAAGGGCGCAGTAAGTCTTGTGGTTCTTGTCACAATTCTCGTCGCTTAGCATTCTACCTTCTTTGAAGACGTACATCTTTGAGGTCGTTGAAGTGGTGCCTGATCCGTCATCCAGCATCTCACGATGGTATAAACTGAAGCCGCGCGTTCGTGATGATTCCAAGGGGCCTGTGACTGCGCTCTGCGGGATCAATGGCTACCTGGTGTCGTCCATGGGACAAAAGGTGGGGCAGAGAACGCATCGAACGAATCGCGACTTGAGTTGACCTGGACCTTCCAGATATTTGTGAGGGCGTTTGACCTTGACGAACGCCTCGTGGGCGTCGCATTTTTGGACGTCGGTGTCTATGTCACTAGCCTGCGAGTGCTGAAAAATCTCCTACTGATTGGAGATGCGGTCAAGAGCGTCTGGCTCGTTGCCTTCCAAGTATGCACACTTCCAGTCCACTCACGACAAGTAGCGGAGGCTTAATATTGACTCTAGGAGGATCCATACAAGCTTGTGGTCTTGGCCAAGGATGTCCGACGGACGCATGCAACCAACGTCGACTTTTTCTTTATGAACGATGAGTTGTCGATAGTTCTCAACGACGACGAGGGCGTGTTGCATACGCTCACTTATGACCCGAGTGGTACGGCCTTCCTTTGGATTGGATTGGGTAACGTTTTGACCCCTGAACGTCGGTGGTTTGACTGTAGATCCCGAGTCGAGAGGTGGCCAGCATCTCATGCGCCACATCGAATTCCACTGCCACAAGGAGTGTCGAGCCTCCCGTACGATAGCGCGACGAACGAAAGAGGACAATGAGATACCACAGGCGAAGCTTATCTCTGGTGTGTTCCCCGCCGCGATGCCCATGACTCTACTTTACCCCTTTCTTTCAGGTTCTACGGATGGCTCGCTGACCGCTCTGACGCCTGTTGACGAAGAGGCTTTCAAACGATTGTATCTCCTGCAAGGCCAACTATTACGCAATGTCCAGCACTTCGCGGGTCTCAACCCCAGGGCTTACCGGTAAGCCCCTCTGTTCCCTTCCTCCCTCTTTTGTTCACTGCACCTCACTGATACCCTGGAATACAGGATCGTCCGCAACGACACCGTCTCCAAGCCACTGTCTAAAGGCATCCTGGATGGCCAACTGCTGGAGGCGTTTGAGGAGTTGGGTATACAGGGACAGCAGGAGATGACGCGGCAGATTGGGACGGAGAGGATCGCGGTGTTGCGGGATTGGAGCCTGCTTGCTATTCCCTGGTGATGTATAGTGTGATTGGTATTGTCGCTACCCCTTTTGTGTGGTGTATTGGTGCCACACCCGTGGCTGAGATTTCAACATCTAATGCAGAATATATATATACCGAATACTAATGACAATCTTGTACGCAATACCGAAGAAAACATGCATCGGGCATATGGTGTAGCTGGTTATCACATCCGCTTAGCATGGTGCTGAGTGCGGGGGGTCTCCGGTTCGAGTCCGGATTTGTCCACAACTTTTTGGTCCCTCAGCGCTCTCGCCTGACATGCCCGCAATGCGCGTTTCCCAGGTCCAGAAGAACTCGACGTCACTCCGAGACACTCAGCTACACATAGGAAAGACTCCGAAACTGACGAGGACACCTCCATCGTAATACGAACGTGCGAGGACGGGCACCTTCAAATAGGAAACCCCGAGGAAGAGGTGGAACCACAGATGTAAGACATGCGGCGCATATGTACCAGTGTATACCCGGTCTCGGATAAGGTCCGGATCCAATAACAACCAACCTGCAATTGATCGCAGTCTGTGGACCCGAGAATCAAGTTGTCAGGTAAGCGTAAGCTTGTAGACAGGTTCGAGTAGGGACCCCATGGTGAACACTGGGTACCGGGAACGAACGTCGAACCTAACAGTTTGTGACCCAGTATCAAGACTCGGGCCGAATCAGAAGCACCAACTAGATCCCGCTATTCAGTTATCACTATCATGGTTTACGGTAGGAGAGGGTCTCCAACTCGACGGGGCTCAGCAAGCGGCGACTTGGATGATGGTGTGATGTAACGATATCTCAATCACACATCGTAACTCTTCTGATGGACCACCGAACACGATCAGATTCAGTATGCTGGTAGTTGCACCACAAATCACTGTGCTGCTGTGCTGCAGCGCTTGCAATGCACGGCGAAAGAAGGGGGAGGAACTCGGTGAGATCGTCCCTCTTTTTACGCATCGCCCCCTCAGCACGTACGCAAAGTGCTGTGCCGAGTCCCCCAAAATGTGCCCCGCCGGAAGTCCCGAGGATAATAGCCTAAAACACATTACCAAGGTCCAGGTCGTGTGCAACCTCGAATCACAATCGATTCCTGTGCGGTACCGCCCTCACCGGATCTCCGTTCGCCTGGCAACCTAGAGAAAGTACAGCATGAAATTTTTGATCGCAAGTAGATCGTACACGTTTTTGCGCTTTTTCTGATTTTTCATCTCCATCGAATTCGCATCACCTTCCTACTGACGCCCGTAGACTTTTCCCAGACCGTGTCCACTTTCCCCCCACCGCCTCGTTCGTTCGCAACCGAGTCTGACTCCACACACCGAACAAACTCGACGACACCGCCCCCAACACCGAAGTAGACCGTCTTTCCGGCAACGAGACAAACGTACTCGTAAGAACCGGCGCACGCATCGCGCATGACGCGGACTAGACTCGGGAGGCTGTCGGGGTCGTAAATCGTTTCGGACGTGAGGACGAGGTGGTACGGTCCACCTGTGTGACGCAGATTGAAAGTGTCCCATGAACCAGAAAAGAAGCGCAGGCGGACCCCGTGGTTGTCTAGCGATGTCTTGAAGGCGTGTAGCAGCTCAAGGGTGATATACAGCTCCGATTCGGAGTCGGCGTCACCCAATGCGTTGACCTCTGAAGCGCGGTAGGCATCTGCGGCAGGGGATGTATCTGGATGGAGATATTCGCGTGAGTTGGTGAAATAAATAAATAGAATCACCTACACCAAGTGAGTATGATGTTCGGCATGGTTACCAGCTGCAGGACGGAGACATTGTAGTCCTGTAGATGAATATGTGTCTCAGGGTCGCTGGTTGGTGACGACCATAATATCGCCTGGAGAACACAAAGCGTCGGGATCGCGGTACCGCAGCCTAGCTGTATTAATTGATCGGGTCAACAATAAAAATGGTCGATTGCCATATGACAATCTACCTCCAGCACACGTTGACCCTTGGTGCTAGCAGCGTGCCCGTCGCGTCTGAGACAGCTCGCCAAATCGAGACTACACTCCCACGTTTTCAAACCGCCTTCATACACGAGGGGGACAAGATCAGACGGGTTATCGATAAATTGAAGCGCCGATGCGATACTGGGGTTGCACCCAGACGCTGGACCCGCGGATTCTGGGTCATCGGTCCCGTCGGAGATGAGTTGGAATCGGGCATCAAACAGGTCTCGACGCGCGAGCTTCAGATCTGGAGTGTGATCATTGGGGGACGGAACAGAAATGAAGGAATAGGATATCTGAGTAGGCAAAGATTTAAGCTAGACTTGATCATGAGAGTGAGATGGTTGAACACAAGCTCGAGGAGGCGCTGTGTGCGTACCAGCGAGTCAAGATCGATCTCGGAGAATGATTCTCCAGCTTGTCGTGAATTTGAGTCAAGGTCGTTCCCATCGTCGGTAGCGTCTTCGTTGAACGTCACCTTGTCCACATCGTCTTCAAACTTGAAATCAAAGTGGAACATATTCAAACTTATTTCTATTAAAAAAAAAGAAATCAAAATATTACTCAGTTGATTCTTGTTTGTCCAGGATGGATGACGTAAATAATGGTTCATTTCCGAAATTCCGTGAAACATTGTCCCGCTAAAACCAAACCAAATATTTGGTTTTCCATACGCGGCTTTCAATAGAAACTCCCTCGAGTATAAAGCTTGATTTTGACCACCAAGATGGATAGCATAATCCCCTTCAAAAGTATTCGCTGAGCCTGTAACTCATCTTACTACACATCCATGGACGACATTCGCTGCCAGGATGAGCTCTTCGAGTCAGACGCCCTCGATTCCCTGTCCTATAGCACTGATATCCTACTCGACTTCGAGTACATTCATGCAGACTCGCGGGGCTGGTGTACCATCTCGTGAAGCATTCACGGCTTGAACCGCAGTTTCATAACATGTGCATCAACACGGCAAGTCTGCTAGACACTCGACCTGACAACGAGAAAAGCTCACTTACCAACAGATCGTGTTCTACTGCTTCGACAGTTGTGCATCACAACCCGTTCGTCCCTACGTGACCCAGGTTGCAACACCGGGACCGACCCGAAGAGTATCGACCTGCGAGTAGTTGCATCGAACACCGATGACAGCTTTTCGCTAACTTTACCACCAACGCTGCTGTGATGCACGCGCATTCTTGCATGTCGTTGGTAAGCATCGGTCTTATTGAGCTACGAATTGGGCTCAACATCTCAATAGACTGAGATCGTACCGGACCGTTGCGCAGAGCCCTCCATTCTGGGTAATCAGAGATCACAGACAGAATATTGGGCTTGCATCTAATTGACGTCGAACTAAATGAAGGTTACGATGTCCACCCCAGGGCCGCTGGAACACAGTCGCAACAAGCATCTGTGGGATTCATCGCTGGTGATGTTTGCCCAGCAGTGCAGTTCCCGGGTAGACAAATCGTAAAGGTGCATGAAATGTTGAGATTACTGATGAGGTTTTGCCCGAGGCGTTGAGGTTAGAAGATAATGTGTTGACACGGTTATCATCATCTGTTGTTCTTGGATCCGTTCGTGCGGGGTTGCCCTCCTATCGTCGCCCCAAAGAGCGCAAGTGTTCACAAAAACAAGTGACGCGATCAAATGATCAGCGCCATTCCTGTTAGACTGAGAGACGAATGGGCTAGTGCTGTTCTCTTCTTCCACTGGTACGCCGCAACGTCATAGTATGTCAGAGCAACTCTATGGACTTTGGCATTGAAATATGTCCGCCAGGGTTACTCTGGACAGATGAGAACATGGTCGACGATCGAGAGAGGAAAAGTGAAGGAAGCAAGTCATCTTTGACGAAGGGCTCGTCATATCATGACCAGATACTAGTGTCCTCGCGCTTGGCTAGCACATGGTTGTACTTGGTGCTATATCCTTGGCGATACAGGTTGCGAAAATCAAGAGAGGTGGTCGAACACCATCCGAAATTGCACGTACTGTGGTTGTTGAGCCCTAGTGACCGGATGCGCTTGGCAGGATAATTTCTACCCTTGCTTCGCAATGGGCATAAACGTGAGCTAACCTGCGTCAAGTGCAAATACCTCGGGAGTCATTCGCTGACGACCACTGGGATAACCTGGGGGACATTGATATCTTGATTGCCACTGACCGATGCTGGACGAGTGGTACAAGCACCTTGCAGTTGACAAATGTACATGCATAGGGTTACGCACGACGTAGCTGTGGCTGTTGTCCGCAATGCGTGCCTTCCATCAGCGTGCGCCAGCATGTGAACAGGAAAGCAATACCATGACGCCTGGTGTTGTCCGACGCGACCTGATTCGCTGTGTGGTTATGATAGAATCGAGGAAGACGCCTCGACTCTTAGCTCTTATCAAGTCAGAACGGTTATATAAACGCCGACGCCACGCAGGCGGTGGACGCGTCGAACAATGACCGGTTCGACGTGCCTACCACCCTGAACCACACACAGACCATACGAGGATCAGATGGACAAGGAATAATGGTATTGCCTTTTTCATTATCACCCGTTTTAACCACCTATGGACAATGTTGATTTTTCGATTGTTGGGCCACCAGGTGCTGTGTGTAGAGATACCCCAATCAGGACCGGGATATGCCAGAGGTGGCATTTCATGGCAGCGTCCCTCATCGACACCGATGCTCTGGTCACCAAATCATGTTATCGCATACCATCTGTGTAACCCGACAATTTGGCCAAGTATAACTTGTGAGAAGTGAGGTGTCTCACCAGGGTGTTTCTGTTATGCATTCGGACGACCTCATCGCGTACTAAACAGCGTCAGACCTGCCTTGGGAACGGGAAAAAAACCTATCTACATACCGGGCATCAGGGTCCATGCCATCGCCCCTGTATCCTGTCCCCGAATCAACCAAACCATAAACGAAAGAGGAAGGAAATCGACTCAACGACAGCCGAGGTGGGATAGATAGAACACGCCGACCGCCACCCTGCGGAGCCTTGAGCGATGTCCTTGAACCTCTGACGGAAATCTAAACAGAAAAAAGGCATCCAGGTCTTCATGAGACACCTCATGGGAGAGGTGGTCCACGTACACTCCACGACGAACTGGACTTTGTTGGGGCGGTCCCCATACGCGGGTAAATATTGATTCACCATGACGCCATTCGCAATCTTGCTTTCCAAGATGTCGATTTTGTTGAGGAAGACGACGAGGGTCGTCTTGGACAGGAGGATGGACGAACAGATAGCTTTCCATAGCATGAACGACTCCTCGAGACGGTTCACGGTCGGATCTTCTTGTGAGTGTTCGTCGAAGCACGATACAGGAAATAGAAAGATGATCGCATCCACTTGTTCAAAGTACGGCACCCACGCAGGGCGCTAAGAAATCGTAAACCATCACTTTGGCATGGAATGATGAAGGACCAAGAGAACTACCTGGGGGCAGGAGCCGCCTACATCATAAATCTTCCATATCCGCGATCCCCCACCTGTTTGAAGGTCCTTGCTTTGGGTTGGGGCAACCGGAACACCGACGCACCTTCAGCAACATTCAACTCATGTTCCTCAATTCCCAACGTGCATAAGCGTGCACGGATGATATCGTCATCCGTCGGTTCGTAATCAAGAGCAGCGAGACGCTCCGCGCTGCCTAGAAAACTAATGACCATGTACATCTCAGCGAACGGGCATGCCAGGAAATAAGTGAGAGGACAGACAAACTAGCAGTGTCCTCTAACCGGATCTTGTGTTTGTGCAACATCCCGCGAACGACTCGATCCGCCCATAACGACATTATGTCGTTTTTGCAGCTCGCAATAACCTTGGTGACATCCTGGCTGCTTGCGCCGTTGCGTTCAGTTGGTCGCAAGGAGCCTTCCGAATCATCTATGCAAGAAGCTTGCACGAAACTGTGCCATTTGCGTGACCGAACATGAAACTCGGATGGCGCCCTAGGTAATGTTTCGGAAGGGCACTTCGTGTTCTCCCCTTCTACGCCAATTAGGTGATTTAGAGTTCTCTCGGCATCGCGAAGGGGACAAAGCCGAGATAGAAGCAGATGATGTGTATCCGTGAAAAGCAATGCATCTTCCTTGTCACCGTTCTCAAGAGTGTCTTGTAATGCCTCGAGTATCGTATTCACAGCGTGCACGAGGTTGAGCTGTACGACAACCCTCCAAGATGCGCGTTCTTGCACCCACTTGTCTCTTGCAAATTGCATCCGGAAATCTGCATGTGTCACAGCTCCGAAGAAAGATAGACACCGGGCGTGTCACTGACTCACTTTTGAGAATGGTAGATTTCCCTAGGAGTCCGGATAACTGGATGTCAGCCATATCTCCGAAGGAGTGGGATGCCGACTGAACGGACGCAACAGCCGAGGGAGACTCACCACTTCCACTTTGCCCGAGTAACAGGAGCTTCACAATCTGTCTCTGTTCCTTGAGCGCAGCTTTCTCCATGCGAAGTTCCTCATCGATCTGGTCGCTGATTCTCTTGGCTTCGGTCTCTCGTCCCTTTCTTTCTGCCTTCTCTGAGAAATCGAAATGAAACAACATTTAATAAATGTATGTAAAATGGGGGGAAAAAATAAAGGGAAGGCGCAGGGAACGGACAAACAGTGTGAATATGTTGGAAGCCTCTTGAGAAATTCAGGACAGCTGCTCCTAACCCTAAGCGGGCACGGCTATCATGGCGCATTGTTTATTTCCAGCTGTACCTCTAGGCTGTGGGTGTTGCCACCACGACCTACATCACCGATCAGCGTGTGACGTGTACCTTAACCTTATCTCTGATACAGAAATAATCAAGGTAAATTACCTGGTGATCTTTCAACCTTTGTTTTCGAAAGCCGTTCAAATCAAGTCAAGAGATGGGCTTAAGAACCCATAGTTGATAGACACATTATTCCGGGATGACACATCGGTTCCAGTTTGGCTTGGTTATGCATGCCAATCTCATAAGATATGCATGGTTGACATCATCACTCACCGAAACGATTCGGATTGGTTGTCGAACGAAGCAGATCCATATGCATGCTACATGATGAGGGCATCGTCTCTGGTGTATCCTGTGTTCGGGCATAGGTCAGTGCGAGGTCCGCGACTATAGAGGAAGAGAACACGCACCCGAAGCTGAATATATGCTGCGAGGCTTTGCATGTCGAAAACATCCAGAAATTATGGTTTCTGCCACGGTAATAGGCCACCTGGAAGGGCATCCAAGACAAAAAGTTTTACTCTTGCATCGACACATCAGCTTGACACGTGCAGCTCGGAGAACGTGCTCGCCCTCAGATTCTGAAATAAGAGTCGGTTGATCATGAAATGCGGAACCCACACAATCCCAGTTGCCTCTCCCTTCCTAGCAGTGATCATCAGGGAGACCAAGAATCTGAGACGCCAAGGACAAGTCACGAGGGCAATGCAATTTGCTGAGGTTGGTGTTGCCACGACTCAGCTTAGCAGCTTGGAGCTGACTTGAGCCAACTTCAAGTCAGGCAGTAGTAACAAGTACTGTAAAAATTCATGCATCCTACTGTAGTACATGTAAGGCATTTGACGGAGATTGGTAATGGTACACATAACTGAAAGGTTTTCAATGGCAAAAAAAAAAGCCTACATCTAAGGGACCTTGTTAACACTACAGTAACACAAACCAGACAAGATGGCACTCACCATTGTGGTATACAATCTTGCATGTTGTACTTTTGCTGCGGGCTGATACTATCAAACTCTGGTGGTGGAGATGGTTGGACAGGGTGCAGGGAATGTATGCTGTGCAAATGGAGTATGACCAGTGGCGGTAAATCAGATGGTGATCATTAGGGAGTCACAGAGTAGCTGCGACTCCGACTACTCTGTTTCTCCCTATTGAAGACGCATGGAAATGTAGAAATAGGCAAGCGTGCGCGCCGCTGCACATCGGACCGCCTCTCCATTGTATGGACCATACCCACGTCCGACCCTTGTATTCAGTCAGTGATACGGAACATACTACGATAGGGTCGTCGCAGTCCGCGACGACATACATACTGTACGACACCTACTTTTCTTTTGTCTCGACCCTGTACCCCGCATTTTCCCTTTTACGACCGAGTACATATAGTAGCTCGTATTTAGTGTCTCGCCTGACAGCAGAGAACCTCAGTCCGTTGCCCCGCACACGACTGAGGTATGTGCTTCTTATTGTACCACACTTAATCGTGCTAATCCCGTGCTTAGTACATCTACTAGGTAAATACACAAAGTCCGTTGCCCCGCACGCGACTGAGTACATCTACTAGCCGCGCGCTTCCCGTTCCTACTCCCGGCCGTTTTCCTACAGGAAACTGAGATGTAGTATCACTGGGGGCTCAACATTTGCATTTCCATCAAGTTCCGGTTTCCCAGTCCGTATTCCGTATAAATCTAAATCAAGTTTGGTTCTAATGGTTCACAGACGTGTATAGTGAGTTCGAGTCTCAGGAATGCCTCTAGGTTATTGTATATGACAATTAGCAGGTTACCAGGTCGTTGGCAAAAGAATCCCGATTTTCTATTGTATCTATATAACAAAAGAAACTCGTGTCTACCGATTGTCAAGTTGCAACCAATAGCGGTAAACGTGCCTATCTCGGTGGCTGTGTGCTACTCGGTCTCATGCCAGGTCTCATTTAGCGAGCTCTGACTCTTGACTCGTCTGGTCCTCGTTATAAAGGTTTCCAAGTCACTCGAAAGGGTGCTTTATACCTCTAGCTTTTGACATATACCCAACATGCGCCTCTCGACGCTTTATACGTTCGTGGCCAGTGCCGCGCTGATACTACACACATACGCTTGGGGCACCGTCGGTACGCGTCCTCCCCTCCTGAAACAATATTTCTTGCTCATTGCTTGCTTGAAACGACGTACAGGTCATGAAGTCGTCGCGACCATCGCGCAAATGCATTTGCACCCGAGCGTAATGCCCAAACTCTGTGATATCCTCCAGTTCACTGGTGAATGCCACCTCGCGCCCGTCGCGGCATGGGCGGACCGTGTTCGTAACCAGCCGAAATACAGATGGACCGGCCCTCTCCACTACATCGGCGCAGTGGACGACTATCCTAGCGCCACTTGCGCTTTCCCCGGTCCGCAGGGCTGGGAAGGCCGGACGCATATCAACGTCCTGAACGCCATCCGGAATACCACGAGCGTGTTGCGGAAATTCGAGGAACTCCGCAGAGCGGGCGTCCAGATAGAGTCTGACGAGCCGCATTACGTCCAAGACGCGCTCAAGTTTCTGATTCACTTCATCGGCGACATGCACATGCCACTCCACCTGACAGGACGTAATCGCGGCGGAAATGGCGACAAGGTCAAGTTCGACGGACGTACTACGAGTGTGTATTTTCAATTCTCGCCATGTTTCGTTTCATACGTTCACTCTTGTCATCGACTGACCATGTTGCCGATCAGACCTCCATTCCGTATGGGACAGCCTCCTCATCTCAGAACGCATTCGCACGCTGCCCCGAAACTATACCATTCCCCTTCCCCTACCAGACGTCGAGTTCTACCTTCGAGATACCATCTACGACCCCTACATCCGTCGCCTCGTCTGGGAAGGCCTCTTCGACAAATTCCAGTCAGAGATCGATGACTGGCTCGTCTGCCCGTCCAGCCCCACCTCGCCAGAAAATTCACGGCGCCAACGGCAGCCCACGTCTACATGGCAATACGTCCTCTCCCTCCTGTCCTCCACACAGGCACGCGAGGATGTAGGCGAGAGCGAAGGAGGTGGGCTGGGCGTCGACGACGACACACTTTGTCCCTATGCGTGGGCGAAACCGATCCATCAACTCAACTGCGAGATCGTCTTCCCCAAGGAACTTGACGAGCCCCTCCTTCACCTCTCGTCTCGCTCCCCCGACACTGACGGTTCCAACGACGCCTTTAAATCACGCAAGTCGCCCTATCTCGAGTTGTATACCCCCGATTATGCGGGGCTGGTCAAGGAACAATGGATCATCGAAAGGTTGTTGACACAGGCGGGCGTCCGTCTCGCTGCTGTCCTCAACTGGATCTACGCCGACTTCGAAGAGGACGCAATCAAGGGCCGCTATCATACTTTATAACGTATTCATTAACGAGCCGCATGAGCGATAGAGTGTACTACCCCCCTTGATAATGTCGAAGTATGTATGCCCGGCATCACCACTCGCGAACGTGAGACAAGTCAAAGCGTTTCAAACCCATATCTAGGAAAAAAGTAGACCATCGTATATGTAGTTCATGTGCTGTTATCTACTAGCTACAGAGATAACAACAGCTTTTCTATTACCCATCTCACCACGACCTACAAGCGCATGATCAATTGCTTGATCCCAGACATCCACAGCCCAATGTCATCCGTTTGCGAACCCCGAGTGAGCAGGTCGACATGGATACCCAGCGCCGACTCCCGATCCTGTGCGGCGATTGCTAGTGTCGATCGGGTCAGCTCCCTGCCTATAAACATCAGCCAGGGCACGTACCTTGGATAAGGACGAGCAACTGATCCACGACAGGCTTGGACAGCGTCTCGCAATTAAGCGCGTCAAACAAGAGGTTGAGACGGCGCTCAAGATCATCCACCACGCGTTTCTGCTGTGGCTAAACATCACACGACCGATCGTCATTCCGGTTCCGCCCTAGAAAGAAAGAACTAGAAACATACCGGCGCCGTCTGCTTCAAATGCATCAACTGCTCCGACAACACGTTGTAAATCGGCAACGCCGACTCGGGAATATGCGTACGATCACCAGGCGCTACGAGCGACGATGAGCGACAACCCGACTCGGCGCGAACGAACGATTACTCACGGTATTTCGGCGGCGGCGGACCCCTCTGTGGAACGGGCGCGCGCGCAGGTGCAGGCACACCCGTAGGCAGACCACTCGGACCCCCTTGCGGAGGCCCATGCTGCTGAGCGGGCGTCCCGCCCAAGGGATGCTGCCCCTGTGGCGGTCCTCGAACAGGGGGCCCCTGGCTCATAGACGTCGGTGGGGGTCCGTACGGCCCAGGTTGTGCGTGGGCCTGCGGCGGCGGCGCATATGAGCCCTGGGCAGCTTGCGCAGCCGGCGGCGGAGCGTAGGGTCCCTGAGCTTGCGATGGAGGTGGGGCGTACGGCCCATGGGGAGCCTGAGGTGGCGGTGGGGCATATGGTCCTGGCTGCTGCTGAGGCGGCAACGAGCCCTGGCTAGGCGGCGGCACATATGGGCCGGGATGCTGTGGAACGCCAGCAGGGCCCGCGACACCAGGTGGCGGCGTCGCGCGCGCGTATGGCCCGGGTGGTAGTGCGACACCGCGTGGAGGTCCCGAGGGCGGGGGTGGCGGGGGCGGCGTGGCTCTTGAGTAGGACCCTGGTTGTTGCCCAAGCGGGACAGGGCCCAACGCAGGTGACGTATACTGCGACCCACCGCTGGCATGGGGAGGGGGCTGCACAGGCTGTACTGGCTGACCAGATGTAGAAATAGATCTCGTCGGTGCCGCGCCGCGCTGCGGGGGTGGCGGCGGCGGCGGACGACTCTGCACGCTCGCAGGCCGCGGGGGTGGAGGGAGCGGTGCGCTCGTTCCATGACCCACGAACGGAGAGCCCGGCGTGGGTGGGGAGTGTGTCGCGTTCGGGAAGGGCGAGATGATGGGCCCGGGTTTGCTGACATTGATTGAGGTGGGTGTTCCCCGCTGATTTTTAAGGACGGGCGCGTCGTTCCAGCCGCTGTTTTGGGGAGGTGGAGGCCGTATGCTAGACAGGGGAGGGCGGATAGACGGCGGAAAGATGGGTCCTCCGGCGATAGGCTTGGCGAAGGTCTCGGGTGGTGCCTGTGGGTGGTATGGCGCATCCCTCGTGATGGCATGCGGCTGGTACAGGGGTTGCGGGACACCAGGATATGGATACGCGCCGGTCGAAATTGTGGGACCCGGGACATTGGTGGGGCGCTTCGACGCAACGCCATTGTTGACAGTAGCATCATCCACTGAACCTGCAACACGCGGCACCTGTCCAGACAAGACCAACAACCGTTCACGCACCGCCGCAAAGTCTAGCGCAGATCCCGTATATGCATCCGGCGTCAACTTCAAATACATGACGGCCTCCTTGACAAGTCCCTGCGCAGCGAGCATCTCGGCATACTCGAAATACCGATCATACAGCGTGGCAAGCTTGTACGTCTTGCGCGCGCCGTCCGTGCTCTCGGCGACCACAAGATCCCCATCCACGTACTTGACCGCCGCGCGGAAGACCGTCACCTTCTCGATGAAAGTCTGCAAAGCATGCGCATGCGTGGCGTAGCACGAGGTGGACTCGGGGGAGTCAACAGCGTCGATGCGGTACGCCTCCTCCTCTGCCAACTCGTCGACCCAGATGTTGACCAGCCTCTCGAGGCGGCCCGCAGCGAGGTACGTCAGCGTGGCTCGCTTCCGCTGCTCCAGCGCATCTGCAACGCTGTCCTCCGGGCTGGTGTCGCTCTCGACACGAAGAACCCTCGCTTGGAACTCGAGCCGTGCCCCAAGCTGTTCTGCCAGACCCCCGAATTCGTCTGCGCTCGCAAACGTGCAGAGAATGACAAAGACCTCGGCCCACTCTGTCAAATCGGCATTTTGCACAACATCGTCGAGATCGTTGGTGACGATGCTCTGGAAGAGGCGAAGATAAGGATGTTCGGTGGTCTGGCTCTCAAAGTAGGCTTTCTGGGTGCGTTGTAGGAGATCGTCACCGCCCCTGATGGAAAGGAGTAAAGCATCGGCGTAGCGCTCCGCTGAGAGGCAGAGTTCCACGGCACTCGAAAAGTCTCCAAGGACCAACGCCCGCGTGATGAGTCTGTCGGTCTCGCTTTCGTCCGTGGGGTAAATCCTAAAGGTGTTATTCTTGACGCTCAAGATCTCGCTGGCAACGCTAGAGGGCCCACTTCCGATCGTAGCGGCTACACTCGAATCCACTCCATAGTTCGTGTGGGGGACAACCATCGTCCGGGAATTGTTGGTATCGGGGCCCTGTGCAGCAGCCATGGTGGTGAAGAAGTCGGCTCCAGTGCCCGCACCAAAGACACCGATGGCTGCATCATCCCCGAAAAGCGACGGTGCCGTGGTAGTGGACTCCCCATCCGCAGGTGGTGCATCAGAGACGGACAACTCCGAACCAGTCTTTTCTGTATCTGCCGCATCCACTTCTGGTTCTGGCTCGGGATCAACAAATGAAACCACCGGATCGCGAGGCTCAGCACTCTCAAGCTCCTCGTCTACAGTGTAGCTGAGCACAGGAGCACCGTATGTCGTTTGTTGTCCCCGGGATTCTTTGAGCTTTGCTGCAGCCTCTTCTATCCGCGTTTCGACCTCTTCTTTCGAGTAACCCAGAAGTGTAACCAACTCTTCCCTCGAATTTGATCTGAAGAGACTCAGGAGGGCCTTCCATGTCTCCTCGGCTGTCGACTGCTCGCTCACGCTGCACCGAGCAAAACCTTCCAAGTTACCCTCCTCTTCTGCCGCCTTCAATTTCTTGACTCTCGCTACAACCGTCTCTTCGCTGCTCACTCCTCTGAAGTGCACGACACAGCTCTGCGTCTTGCCATGTGCGCCAGGAAGGTTGCTGACGGTCACCAACTTGCCGCCGAACCCAAAGGAGGCAGATACAGGACGACGGAGCCAGCGTGGAGGTTGTTTTAGGCTGAGATTGAGTCCCTGTGAGGCCTGGTCCGAAGGGAGAAGTGGTAGAGGAGCATTGAAAATATCGGCACCGGACTGTCTGGGGGTAGCTGGCACAGAAGGTCCAGCGTTAGTCGATTGCAAGGAATGGATGCCGATGGTTCCAGAGAAGAATGCAGTGGCGAGGAGATCAGGATTGCGTGGACACCATTCGACTTGGAAGGCCCAGTTATCCGCGGAGGGAAGCTGTTGTATAAATACGTAAAGCATGGAGTACATCAGTTATCGCCAGGACACTTCGAGCGCACGCACCTCTCCAATAACTTCCGAAGTTTGTGGGTTCCAACACAACGCACGATTGTCTTTACCGCAAGACAGTAACAAGTCTGCATCCTGTTTACACCACGATAATGAAAGCACGCCCTTTTCATGGCCGGTAAGAATCTTGAGATATCATCAGTGGGAAGGTCCAGTAACAGTCTATCGAGCACCAACTCACCTTCTCCGGTGCACGTGCGTTGCGAAGATCCCAAACCATGATAATGGGTGACATGTCGTCCTCAGAAGCGGTGACAAGTCGCGTAGCCTGTGTCATGGAATCAGCAAGAACGTCCAACAAAATAACTACGCCTCACGTTATCCGGATGCCATGCGATAGCACTCATACCCCTCCGCCCTCCGACAGCCATTCCGCTGCCCACTACGCCGCCGAGCGTGCCTGCTCCACCACCATATGCAAGGGCTACGACTTCACGTTTTCCACGGAGGTCCCATACCACCGAATATCCAGAACTGCTTGCGCCAGCAAGGACATATTGCACCTGTTGATTCCAGGCGACGGACGTGATCTCGTCGAGCTTTGAACTGCGATTGCCTGGTGTGGGAGAATAAGGCTTTGATGGATCATTAAGGTCCCAAATATAGACCTGTTTGCGATACAAACGCGTCGTTAGTCAAAGTTACGTGGAGTGAATTTGATGAGACGGATATCAATGGGAGGTACTGACCTCCCCATTAACTGCGCCAGAAGATAGAAGATTGGTTTGTATTGGGTTGAAGTCGAGCCCACGGACGGGTCCGGTATGTATCGTGTTACGGAGGATGAGTGAGTCAGATGCGCTGTCGAAGACGCGATGGTCAGCGGCGGTGTATGGGATCGATGAGAATCACAAACTCTACGGCGATGATTTTTGCGGGGTCCCACAGTGCGAGTTCACCGTTTTCCATGCCCGCAGCAATAACACCACGTAATCGGTCCTTGTGCACTTGTCCCCATGCAATGCGGTTGAACCTACGACGCACATGTACCTCAACGCGCAATACCCCAGCAAGAAATAAAATTACCTTGACGTATCCGTGACGAATCCTACGGGCTTTGAGTCTACATCTGCACCGAGATAGATTTCATTCTTGTTCATAAAGTCGGGTTGCCATATTTCCAGCTGGGATTCATTGGAGAAGGACTCATCGAGAGCGCCAGCGACGGTGCCGGTCGCGATGAGGGGAAGGGTGGATGTCGGTGACCAGGCAAACGTCGCCGTCCTGTAGATTTCTTTTTGTTTCATCCTCGACGTTGGGTCAAATCGCAGATTCAAGTCACCAATAAACGCGCAGCCGCCTTCGTGTCACATGGACCGGCCCTAATACTTTCAAGTCACGTGATTTGTTGGACATTACATGCATGTATTTACGATCCAACTCTACTACGGACGGCACAGAAGCCTGGGATCAGTAAGAGTTCATCTAGCACAAAAGCAGAATCTCAGAAGAAAATGTGGTCCATCATGAAAGATCAGGCATATGCTTGTATATATAGACATCCTCGAAATGAAACACTTTCAGGAAGACAGACTCACCTACACTATGAGCTTCTAGCACCCCTTATACAGAGATCAGAGGACAATCAGTCCGAACTGAATAGACGTTCGAACTGAGA